>JAFBJS010005278.1:0-157862 GCA_016785265.1 Paraplagusia blochii
CATCTGGCGCTTGTAAATAGAAAATACATGTCATTTATTTATAAACGTCATAATTTTTAATTAAATAATAATAATATCATAATAATTATTATTACTATTATTATTATTATTATTATTATTATTATTATTATTATTATTATAGTGGTACGGAAGGACGAAAAACAGTTTTTAATTTGTTTTAGCTTGGCTCAACCTAAACACTTCCGGCTCATCTCACTCACTCCGGAACTTTACTACGGTATTTAATATATATTTTTGTTTGATATATAATTAAATAGTTACCATTTCTAAGAAAAGCTTGTCATTATTATATTATTTAATCACCACAATAATTATTATATACTTTAGCTTCATACCAAATGAAATATTTACGATATTATTCATTTTAAACACATATTTATCACAGTATTTTTTCTAAACCATTAATTTCATGACGGGAGCTAATAATATTTGGCGTGTGTAAATAAAAATAATACATGGCATTTATTTACAAAAATCCTAGAAATCCTCTTTTCAGCTTGGATGAATCTGAACACTTCCGGTTCGCCTTACTCACTCCGGAACCGCAGTATATGCCGTATCTACTGCTGAGATGTGAACTGAGAGCAGGAAATAAACCGTATGCACAATTGACGCACCGCTGCGGATGTTCCAATACTGCGGTAAATTATAACGCATTTGCAGTACGGTTCGAAGTCAGTCGATCCTCGATATGCCTTCACCTAAAGCTAAGACTCCAGCCCGCGGAGGAGGAAGTCCAGTGCTGGGCAGCTCTAACAACAGCCGCTACGAGTTCATGTCACTGACTAAGCCGCTGAACCGCTCCTCACCGGCGCACCTGCTTCAGCGGCAGGGATCTGACCCAACCACCGCGCGCCTGCGAGCATCGGAGAGTCCCACACGGCGACGAGGCTCCAGTTCGTCCACGGGCTCGACGGGCGGTCAGGATGAGGACGGTATACGACTGAACCCTTCCTTCATCCGTGTTGCTCTCAGCTCCCTGCTCGCCATCGACCTGTGGCTGTCAAAGCAGTTGGGGGTGTGCGCCAACGAGGACTCTTCCTGGGGCAGCTTTCGGCCATTGATGAAGTTGATCGAAATATCTGGCCACGGAATTCCCTGTTTGATCGTTGCTGTCTACTGCCTGTACAAGAGTGACACCGTCGCTGGACAGGAAGTCATGCTCAACCTGTTGATAGGTAAACGAAGACTGCTGTTTGTTGACAGGGGGCTTAAGTATCTACCATTTCTATGGACGTTTATCAGTTAAGGGGACAATTTACAATTGTCCATAAGGCTAATCCGAGGCAGTAGGGGGCGGTACAGAGACAGCCTTCTCCTTCCTTCGGCTTGTCCTTTTAGTTCAGGTGCAGAGACGGTAAAATGCAATTTTACTGTAATTATTAGCTTAACATAACAGGTTGTAAAAACACTAATGATGAAATCTCACGTTCTTCTGTAGCAGAATGAGCCTCATCTGGCCGTGGTGAATGATACCCCTTGTTTTGGTTTGGGGTTACAACTAAGACAACCAATTTAAAATGAAATACCTCTATTAAAAACATTAATTATATAAAAACTGAAAATTCTTTATATATTTATGAATAAACACTTAATGTTGGGTCAGTGAGAAGAGGTATCTATATATATAATATATTTTCTACTGTTACATCCCAAACAACTTCTTGCCTTCTTCTGCCTTAAACCTAAGTTAATCAGACATCTAACATGCCTGTTTTTCTTATGTCATTCTAACCCAGTGTATTGTCATGTAATACAATTAACTGAAAAGAGTCAAAATACTCAGGTCTGTTGCTCTCAGGCCATGTTTTGACCTGGTGACCTCTAGATAAATGTGCTTTTATGTTTTGCTCCATGTTATACTATACATGTCTAGTTGGGCGGGTGTCTAAGACGGCCTTAATTTATTTTTAGTTATAATTTACTCTTCCTTGATTTTATTTTTTGTTTATATATATCACATGTTTAAGACGTTTCCATCACTAAAGTTAAAACATAAAAATCAGCAGTAGCATCTTTTCATTATGACACAATAGTCAATGAGGATGCTATTCCCAATATTTGTCTTGCGTCAACAAATGTGCATATGCCACAACACACAGGCAGGTACCGTATTTTCACGACAATAAGGCGCACCTTACTAAAAGGCGCAGTGTTATGTGTGCCATTACTATATTTAACACATACATAAGGTGCACCTGATTATAGGGCGCAGGTTTTATTTACAATCCACGCCAACACTTCCCCCTCAAACGTTCTCATAGTGTTCAATACTATGTCCACACTGCACATTTTGAAGAAAATCTCAGACTTTTATGTGTGCCTTATAGTTGTGACATTACGGTAAAATGAGGGTTTATTTAGGATGGAAATGTGACCTCTGGTGGGAGATCTTATGCAGAGGTGTACCTATAGCTTTTTTATAGACAAATGAGAGCACCTGTTGGTAGCATGGCAGCTAGTGGATTTAGACCCTGAACCCTCTGGACCTTAGTATGTTTCCTTAACTGCTAGGCCACCACTGCTGCTAATTTAGTATAAAGAGACAAGGAAACGTTAAATGTGCATTTGGTTTATGTGCTACAGGGACCTTTTGCAATAATCACTGTCATAACATTCTGATTTGTGTGTGTACAGCCTCACCTATGCTAACAAGAAAAAGCGTATTATACAATGGGAATAAGTTGCTGCATAACTTTTAAATTGTAATTGTAATTCAATCTATTTACCTGTCAATTTCTCAGCCTCTACACATGGTGCTGTTTCTTTTTTACTTTTTAGTTTTTTCCTAACTGCAGAAATTTTAGACACAAATCTTCATAGGCAACAAAACCTTAAATTAACCTTATTCACCAGAGCTAATACAAATTTACCCTCGGTCAAACACTGGCAGAGATGTTGGAAGAGGTCATTGAACCGTCTCTCTGACACAACCTCAGTAGTACACCTCTGTCACATTTACCATTGAAAGATTTTGGATGACAATATGATTAGGGTGTACAAAGGGATCAACAAAGGACGGGTGTGGCTGAACCAACCAGCAGCACACCTGACATGAATTTTCAATCAACTGATCTGAGTCTTCAGACAGCTGATTGGTCAACTAGTTTGCACTGCATAGTTTGGAACAAAAACCTGCAGCCACACCGGCTCTGGAGGAACGAGTTTGTTCCAAACCTTTGTTACACAAAAACAGTTTTATTTTTAGAAGGAATTTCTGTCACCATTTTCACTCAGTCATTTGGGAAAAGACACTTAGAATTAATCTACATTTACTTTTTTTTTTTTTACTACTAACTCTTTACCTTAGTTGGCAAACTTTGAGGTCCTGCTGTAAACATACATGTGTATGTTTCTGTTTATTTTTTTAAATATATTCCTGGATTCTTCATCTTAATTCATCATAATCAAAAATGGTCAGTAAACAATTATACGCTCTGTTAATGAATATCATACTAGAAACCGGATACTTTGAGAAAAATCAATGACTTAGTTGGTTTTGACTTAATCTTGGTTGTTAAGTAAATATCACCCTCAACCACTAGGTGGTAGCAAAACCTATTGGTTGTCCCGCTTACTATTTTTAAGGAAGAAAAGCAAAGTATTTTGACAGAATTCGACAGATTTGGTGGTATACTCCAGCACTTTTTTAAGCTGTTCTGACATCATGTTGATTAAGTCTGTCTCACTTCTAGGTCTTCTGTTGGACATTCTTCTCGTTGGCATTGTCAAGGCATTGGTACGTCGTCGTCGGCCGGCACACAATCGTATGGACATGTTTGCTACGTTTTCTTTGGACAACTACTCATTTCCTTCTGGCCATGCCACTCGTGCCGCCCTATGTGGACGGTTCCTGCTGGCTCACCTTGTGCTGGCCGCCCCTCTTCGGGTTCTGGTGCTGTTGTGGGTCGGCCTGGTGGGCTTGAGCCGGGTGATGCTGGGTAGACACAATGTGTCTGATGTGATCGCTGGGTTTTTCATGGGTTATTGGCAGTACAATCTGGTGGAGATGCTCTGGCTGTCACCTCTGACCCTGCAGAGAATGCTAGGACTGATTGCTTAACTCGACGGACCAAAGGCAGAAGTTTGGCAGCTTAAAAATTAATTGCAAAAGCACCAATACCTACACATCTTTGCACTGGTGACAGACAGATTGTTTGCAGGGTTTCCGTTATGTACACGAAGCAACCGTCTGTTCATTTTCAAGCGCCTGTCTTCAGAATGACAGTGGACACGCAATACAACTCAATATACTTCCTTACTGTACCCCTAAGTAATAAACACACAGCAATTTCTGCCACTAGGCGGTGCTCTTTATCAGTAAATGACGTCTTAAGCTGTAATAGCCAATGGGTTCAACACGTCAACTGTGTCAAACCCATTTGGTCAGAAACATTACTTTTCCCCTGTGATCTGTATGAAGTGTGATGGACGTTTATGGTGTTGTACCCTGTTAGCTTCATGTACTGAGGCTGGCTTCCCCAGCAGGATTACATCATATCCAACACCAAAGAGACTTCGACAGAGCAGTGTGTTTACATTTTTAGTTACGTCACCCAAACTTGACCTACATACTGTATAGTTGACAATTGAACAGTCGCTTTCGTCATTCCTCTAAATTTTAAAAGTATCTTCCAGTTTCCTCCTCACTTGCCGAAAAAGAAGATTATCTTTTTATAATAACGCTCCTTATACAGTACATTGTGGAGGGAAAATAATACTTTGAAGTAGAATGCTTCTTCTTCTCTCCACCCCTCTTTCTGTGTGTGCATGCATGTGTAACCTGTAAAATATAAGTATATTTATAATGTTATCTTATAAAATAAGTGATAATACATAAACGGGCAGTAACGGAAGACATGGCGTTGCTGCTTTAAATAATACAAGAAAAAAAAAGGATGCAAACATTTCGACTAGTGAACCACAACAAGCCCAGAAATTTGACAATAGTGTTAGGGGCAGATAGATGAGGGTGTTTATGTAAGGTAGGATTCAATAAAGGCTTAAATTCCTTTACTTTTTGAAATGCCATTTTTTGGGGACATCTTTGCAGGAAAAGGCAGAAATATTATGATAATGTATATTATTTTTATATTATATTTCAGGCCGTAGTTTGTCCATGCCTGATCTAGGAAAAGGGTCTCTAGTCACATAGTTGTTTCTATAAATGTTAAATGTAACTGTCGTTGCAAATTTACTGTCATTCTCACTATTAGTACATAGTAAAATGCATTTACAGCTTCTTAGTTCAAGTTATAGATGGATGAAAGTGTAAGACCTTTCTATTATCTATAACAGGCCACAATTTTATTGTGATCCACTTTTTGAAAGACCAGATTGAAGTAAATACAGATTTACTGATATAAAATTGGGTTTTATTTGATATCTCTTGATCTGAACCAACCTTTTTTGGTACCAAGGAACATTATGTTGCTGCCAACAAGTACTTTAAATGGTTATCACCGCATTGATCTTTGAAGAACTCTCCAATAGTAAAACACATTTTTTGACTGATTCCTTCGCTATTTCAGTCTTTAACCTCTTAAAATCAAAGTCTTTCACTAAAGTAGATCAAATCAATTCACTTATCAGTAACGTTGCATAGACTGAGAGTTGGGAACCCCAGCTCTAAACACTGTAATCCTATTTCTGCCTGTTTGACTCCCACATGTGGCTGCAGAATTATGATTCTTGTAGGGAAAAAATATCCTGGCAGGGACCACCAAGCTACAATAAAAAACACATGTGCTCTCCAAGATTTCCTTAGTCATTCCAAAAGCCCTTTCTCTACTGCGAAAACTGCAATCTTTAAAAATGTAAATAAAAGATTTAATGAGCTGTGAACTTTTTGGCAATAATAACAATAATAGACAAGAGTGGTATATCAAAAAATCCTAGATTCATTCTGCCATTCTGTCACAACAAGTGAACACTAACTAAAAAATAACACCTAATAAGTAACTGTTGAGCTTATTTTTTAACCTTGTAAACTATAACCACGTTGTTGTCTGTCGTCAGAATGACCCAGATGTGCGTAATAAAAGTACGTATGTAGGTTTTGCATTAAAATACCCAGCAATGAGCTCAGTTAATGTTTTGTGGAAACTCAGCTCGGTGTTTGGACCAAGGTGGACTTCACACATATCAAACTGTAAACACAGATCTTTGAGGGTGAAAATAAAAATGTGAAACAAGGAAACTAAACAAGAAGAAGAAAATTTTGAATGTTTTTTTTGTGTGCAATATTAACTGCAACTGAGCAACAGCTGCTCTGTCAGCTGATTTAATGTTCTATCTCCGGAGAATTGAGTTGTTCCAGTCGTTTGACTCTCCTTCTGTCACGTAGTAGGTTCAGGTTTAAATCCACCTCCTGCCAAAGCAATGAAACTCTGAAGCTTTGAAACTGTGCCAAATCTCTATGCTGGGTGAAGTGAGTTGATCACAAAAAGCCAAAAGGATTCTGTCTCTGGACTGTCTGACCTGCTATCCAGTTATCTTCTGTCAAGTTAATCTTTTCTTATAACCAGTGGCTGGTTATTAAAAAAATTTTGTAACACTAAGATGCAAAAAAGACAGATCTGTAACATACACTAATACATACAGCATGCTTATTCTACATTTGTTGTCATTTTGTCAATATAAAATAACCAATTGATTTTTTTGCTGGATAAACGCAAATGATAAAGAGTTCTGCTGAGCAAGAATGTTAAAGGACCAACATTTCAGAAGTTTTATGTTTTATTATTGTTGGAACCAATCACTGCACTCACTGTACGGAAGGAGAAGGAAGCGCCTCATGTGTTTGAAGCACTTTTTACACCAATAATAATTTTTGATTTTTTTTTGTTTTGTTTTAAGGTATTATTGAGAGCAGTAACTGGGATTCTGTGCTTTTTTTTCTATAATGAATACACATTTTCACATTTCTTCATGCTGGAGGTTGACACGTTTTTATTAACATCACGTTTTTTGCTAATGTGTTTTGCTTGATCAGATTTTAAGTTTCTAATTGTACATGTAACACTATGTAGTAGATTAGAGTAGGTTGAGATTAGATCAGATTTTTCCCTGGGGGAGTTGACATTAAATTAAAAACAAAACAATGAATGTTTTTCTTTTTTTTTTTGTCTGTCTTGTTTTGTTTTCAGCTTTAATGATGTACAACACTGAGAACATGTTCTGCTGCAGACCTGATTGTAGAGTCTTCAGCCATAAAGTCATCATAAGGATGTTTACTTGTGCATTATACAAGAATGTGCTCACTATTTAATAATCAACTTTATTTCCTCAAAATATTGTCTGATACACTGTGATGTGCATAAGTGAATAGTAAACAGTATTTTAAAAGTACCGTTTCTGATGTGTTTTTTCAGCTCATGATCCAGTTTAAGGTAAATATATTTCTTTTACTAAAAGATTCTCTTCAAATATTACTTCTTTCTAACTAGCACCTCTTTCCTCTTTCTGTGAGGGTTTTTTTTTTAAGAGCAGTTAGCAAATCATGGCACAAAGTTCCTTAAAAAGTAAATCCCAGTGTTAGACGTATAATCTGTGGAGACTTTGGGCAATGTTGAACTTCCAACGTAAAAATTAATTGCTCAATAAAATGTAAAGCGTTATGGTTTGACTGATGCCATTTTCTAATCTATTGCTATCAAAGCTAAATTATGCAAATTTATGAGTAAGACACACATCATTTAGTGTTTTTTATTAAGTTTTTTTTATTACTCAAACAAATAATATTTTAAACATAAAGATAACAATCAATTGCAGAAACATTTACTTGTTTCACTGGGGAGCCCATGGTACTGTAGCAAACCTCTACATGGAAAGCATAGAAACTCAAACCTTAAACTTTTTCTAGAGATAAA
The DNA here is from genome assembly GCA_016785265.1 of Paraplagusia blochii. Classification (NCBI taxonomy): domain Eukaryota; kingdom Metazoa; phylum Chordata; class Actinopteri; order Pleuronectiformes; family Cynoglossidae; genus Paraplagusia; species Paraplagusia blochii. Next base: position 7,893 of record JAFBJS010005278.1, read on the forward strand.
ATCTAGGCACTGGTTTTGTTATGTCGACGAAACTTGGGCCACGGTAAAAAGGCAGGAAGTACAGGCTTTTACTAAACACCAGCAAGGAGACGAAGGACAGAAAATGTCCTTTCCTGGTGAGGTATCAGTTGGGTAAAATGGAGACATGGTCACAGGGTTCTGTAGAAAAATCTGTACCTACTCTTTGACTCACACCACCCACTAGAACACAAACCATCCAGAACAGATGGAAAAAAAAAAGAAACACAAAGACATCGGACAGTTCCTGAAAGCCTGTGGCTTCTCCAACTGGGCCTAGAACAAAACATGAAAAAGAAAAACACTCCACAACACATTGCAAAAGCTCAGAACAGGAGGAGAAACATGGTGGTGCCTTGAGTACAGGAAGGATCCGAGAAACTATGTAGGATTTTTAGTGAGGATGTCCGATATTAACATTTACCGATACGGATATTAACTGATATTATCTAAACACTTCATTCCTTCATTAGTGTGATACCAGACTAAAGGGATTCTATAAATAACTGTGTACAACATAAACACACTACTTCAATGTAAGTTATAGATAAATGACACATTTATTTTTTACCATTTTGTCTGAAACCGTCCTATGATTCTTTGTGCAGCATTTGATGTAAACAAGAAATGTCTAGTGTTGGACGGAAGAACTTTCCAAAAACATTGATTAACATTATAAACCGGGCTCATTCAGCCTCACGACAATAGTCAATGTAAATGGGCACAGTTAGAAACAGCAGCAGTATGAGAGTATAAAGAGTAATGTATATATAAGAGTAATATATATGAATTTCTGTGAAAAAAACGATACCGATATGCTCCAATATTAAAAAAGCTTGCAGATATCGTCCCACTTATATCTGTAGACTGATATATCAGCCATCCCTCATTTTTAGCAAACAATATTCCAGTTTATTTCAAACCAAGCAACACACTCAGACAGAGATTGGTTCATCCCAAAGACAAAGTTCCGAGGGAAAATCTGAACAATGTGGTCAATGTGGTACAATCCAGTGAAGAATGTTCAGATCTGTATATTGATGAGACAAAACAACCATTGCGCAAACTCATGACCCAGCATGGGAGGACAACCACACCAGGACAGGACTCAGCAGTTTATCTCCTTCACAAGGAAATGGGACACTCTTTCAAGGACTTAGTTGTGCATATTTTGGACAAGGATAACGGGGGTTTGAAAGAGGAGTGAAGAAAGCGATCTATGCTCATCTGGGCCAACCAACCTTGAGTAGAAGAGGGAGGTCTGCATCATCAATTGTCTGGAGTGGAGGGACTGATCTAGAGGAGTAGAACTACTAGAGTTCTCCCCGACATCAACCAGAAACTGATGAAGTTCCTCAGTTGAGGAATGAAACGTCTTTCAGATCCAAGAAGAAGTCTAGTGGCCTCTAAAACAAGTTTCCTCTGAAACAAGGCAGTCAAAAGTGTTAGAAAGTAGTGTTGATAAATAATAAGTAAATAATGAGTATTTATTGTATTCTTTATTTCAATCAAGCACAGTCAGATATACTGTATTTTCCGGAATATAAATCAACAGAAATCTGCCAAAATATTCGAGAACTTTGGAAAACTATGAAGCTTGGACCGTCAGAGTGTTAAGGCTACTGTAGTCAGTGTACTTGTGCAGTATACTGTACTTTACTGTGTATCTGCAGTGTGCAGTATTATATGTTGGCTTCAATGTAATGTAATGATGTGTATAAGGACCTTAGAGTGGCACATTAGAGCAGTGCTTCTGAAAGTGTGGGGCGGGCCCCCCCTGGGGGGCGCAGTGCGATGCTGAGGGGGGCGTGTGTGACCCTGGGAAACATTCTTTTTTCCCGCCGTACTACAATAAAGAGTAATTACACATCCTTGTAAGTTGAACTATATCTCTTTTTTGTTTTCTTTATGTATATAATATATACATATAGATATATATATAACAAGGATACAATGTTATGCAGAGGTGTACCTAGAACTATTTCATAGACAAATGCTGTTATTTATATTTGCGGTGGAAAGTGGGTGGTGGGGACGGGGGGCTTAAATGGTTTTCTTCTTGCATAGCAGAAAATAATTGAGAAGCACGGCCTTAGAGGTGGATTTTAGGGCAAGACTCAGATCACCATTGAACAGCTAAGTCACAGCAGCCAGACCAACTAGGATAAAGACAAGGAACTGAGCATGGTTGATGGTTGAAGTCCCACAGCTGTTGACCTCAGATACTGAAGATGATATACTGTACAATACTGTGACAGAGGGGAGTAATACTGTACTGGACTTTTGTGTATGAGGACCCCAAGATGCCCCTGGTTATATTCCAACTAGAAATCCACTTCTTAAGCGTCCAGGCTGGATTAATCTGTGACCAACAGAAGGGACTCAACTTTTCATGAAGCGTTAGAGCCACATGTGTTAAACAAGTTTTTCACTTGTTGTATTTTAATTACATAATTCAAACCAGAGGAGTGGGTCTAAGCCTTGACTTGTCATCCACATACCAGCAAAGGCGTTAGTAATAATACCCAAAACACTCACCTCCCACACATTAAAGAGGCAAGTAAACCAGGCCAACAAGGACTGAAAAGACCAATCAGAACCCTGTCAACAGCTGTCAGTACATTCTATAGACGTCCTCAGACTACATTCTATAGGCGTCCTCAGACTCGTCTACCAGGAGCGATAGGAAGCAACTTTTTCACACCCACAGTATATAATTTCTTACTAAGAGTTAGTGCTGAAGAAACCTCGGGGTGAGGTGAAGCTTTTTCTATCTGGAGCCTGGCCTGGAAGATTAAGAATCTTCTTTGTTCTAGTTTTTAAAACACCTTTTTTGGCGAAGTGGGTTGAACTGCAGCCTGTTAAATTGATTCCGTCTTTGTTTTTTTACTTGGGGGAGTTATCTTCTCCTGACACAGCTATTGGGAAGTTTGAGTTATATAACTCTGCCCTCCTCAGTGTCCCACTCTTCAGTACTTGACGCAATCTTCTCAACTGGTTGAGAAGAAGTTAAAAAAAGGGAGGCTGTACTTTGGTCAGATCAAATTAAAGTTCAGCCCATCTTGGTGAAATAACTGACTCCATTGGTGGAACTGTAACTATAAAAGACAGCAACAGGCATACCACAGGCGCATTAACGTCTGCACAATTATCAAGGTAAGAAATGATGATTTTTATTATCAATTATTTTCAGTTATCATCAGTTCAGTTTATGGGTATATGACAAATTTAGTTTTTATATTGAAATCAGAGACAAGACGTTTTATTGGTCAATTACATCTGGGTTTGACAACAGACAGATAATAATAATCAGTGAGGAAATTAACGGATGATGTATTGAACATTCTCAAAATGTCCTTATCATGGGGTTACCTAATCAAACAGGGATATAGTGAGGAGTAAACAGTTGTTTGAATGACACAAGATATTCTATTCTGCAAAAGTATTGAAGGAGTAAAAGTTTAAGAGGGAAAATACTAATTCAAATAAAAAATAGTCAGTGAATTCTTTAAAGTACGAACAGAAAGGTTGCAGACGGAGTGAAAATGTTGCAGAGTGTGGGTGGGGTTTTAGCAGAGGACCCTTTTACTGAGTAAAATGTTCCCCACAAAAAGTTGTAAAAAAAGAAAGTCTGTGCAGCAGCAGCTCTCTTTGGCAAGCTGATGCTTGACGGTTAAAAATCTTTGTGTGACTCAAAATACTGAATTGAATAAGAAACAAGAGACTTCCCTTTAGCAAAAAGGCATGTAACCAAGGATCAGTAATGGAACCCACACCTAGAAGCATTGACAATGACTAAGTGGCAGATAAGTTGTTTAAGGTCAGTCGGTTCACAGCAGGTTCTGTAGAACTCAGCTGGATTAAACAGATGTTCTGTGGCATGTGATCATCATGCCCAAACGTGTATTTGGATTTGTACAGTAGGGTGTCTAGATAATCTCTTCCAGACGGGTTTAAAATGACGCACAAGATTCTTAGAGTTTCTTCCTACATATCTGCATCTGTGGCAAATGTGTAGAATTAGTTTTTTGTGCTTTATCAAAGAAATACTCTAGTCTAACTAGACAGGCCGTTGAAAATACATCTCTGGAATTCAATCCTTTTTGGCCTCCCTCACAAATCTCTCCGTAAACTTCTCTCCGTAAACTGGTCCAGAATTCAGCCGCCCGCACCATCACTCGCACCCCCTCTGTCCACCACATCACCCCTGTCCTCCAACAGCTCCACTGGCTTCCGGTTGAGTTCCGTGTTCAATACAAAATCCTCCTGTTTACCTTTAAGGCCATCCACAATCCACCCCCCATCCCCCATCCCAGCTGACCTCCTCCATGCCCACACTCCCTCCCACTCCCTCCGATTATCTTCCTCCACTTACCTGTCCGAGCATTCAGCCGCTCTGCCCCACGTCTCTTGGGAGCTCCAACAAACCTTAGCAGTCACCATGAGAGACACAGATTGAGACTGAAGACTGAGTGACGATGACGATGATGGCTGGCGCGGCAGGAACCACCAGTAGTCAGAGGAGCGGACAGAATAAAATACAAACGTTTTTCCAACCGCAGTTCGGCAATAACTCGGCAAAGTCCAAGGCAATATTTGAATTTATCACTTGTTAAATTACAAAACAATGTCCTGTGTGACAATCTGGTTACAGGAGTGCTGTCTACAGCTAAACCTTTCATGTAGGCATGTATTTCACTAAAATAAGTAGAGAGTCACCTGATCCTGATATACTTATCAATGGCGATAAAATACAAATTGTCAATCAGTACAAATATCTTGGGTTAATATTAGATTCACAGCTCTGCTTTAAAGGCCATATTGACAAATTTTGTTTGATTGACAAATATTTGTTTTGATCAATAAATATTGCAATGCAATATTTATTGAATCGAACTGAACTGAATCGTATTGAACTGGATCGATCGTTTAATATTTTTTTATGAATCATTTCTGAATCGGATCGTAGCCTGTGAATCGAGATTTGAATTGGATCGTTATCCAATATTAAATGTTGACCGTCATTAACATGGACAAATATATTGATATTGTGTCTGAAACTAACATTGTCCATAATGACAGACCTGTTATTGTTGTCTTTGAGATGTGACAGTAGTTGGTAGTCAGTCCTCCCCCTATAGTCTGATGGTCCACCCACTCTCTCCATTCAGTCAGTGAATGTCACAGGAGGTCAACCCCATCAGGTCATTGTAGACTAGGAGACCAATGACTTTGATTGTAGGCTGCACAGGATTTTTAAAGAACAAAATAAACTGGCATTAACCGGTTACCATTATTTTTATCGGTTCTAGGACAAAAACAATTCAAATGTATCTGGTAAGTTTTCGTTCCTTGAAGGTTCAAAGCCTTGTATATAAGTTTGGTTTTGCTCATTTTCTCTTGCAGCAGCTTCAACATGGTGAGGAAAGTTGCAGTAATTGGGGCCGGTCCAAGTGGCCTGACCAGCATTAAGACATGTCTGGACGAGGGCTTGGAGCCGGTCTGTTTTGAGAGCAGCGATGACCTTGGCGGGTTGTGGAAGTTTAAGGCAAGTCAGACAACGTATTTTGTTGATGTCAGCTATTTCAAACACATTAATGGTTAAAATCTCGTAGCTAAATTTCTCTGGTCTCTTCAGGAAGTATCGGAGCCAAACCGAGCTAGCATCTATCGCTCTCTCACCATAAACATTTCTAAAGAGATGATGTGCTACAGCGATTTCCCCATTCCGGCTGACTACCCTAACTACATGCACCACTCCAAAATCCTGGAATACTTCAGAATGTATGCTAATCACTTCAAACTGCTGCAGCACATTCGTTTTCAGGTAATGATCCCTGTGAGGGGAGTTAAATAATTCACTTACTGTTGACGCTTGCTGCACAATGTCATTTTCATCCAAATCTTTTCAGACCATGGTTAAGTCTGTCAAGCAGAGGAAAGACTTTTCCCGCACTGGTCAGTGGGAGGTCGTGACTGAGAACAAAGATGGACAGGAAGAGAAGCATGTCTTTGATGCTGTGATCTGCTGCAGTGGTCATTACACTTACCCTCACCTGCCCCTCAAAGACTTCCCAGGTAAATGAAGTCTCTGGAATGAACTCTTGGTAAAACTGGTCAAACTGGTGCTCTGGACCAGAACGACTGAAATGTTTGATTGGGATGATGAGGACTGCAATGTGATTTGGGTGATGCCAGCTGCCAGCAGCTGCTTGTGAGTGAGTGATGTCTCTGCTTGACCAAAATGGACAAGCAGATGCAGATGAATGAAAAGACACACATTTTAGAAGTAGGAATTTAGTTTTATTCACATTTTATTTTAGTTGTATTCAACAAAGTTCTAAACCAAATAATGAACTATTCCCATTCTTTTATGGACACAAAACAGTTGAGAAATTGACAAATGTTTAAATTAATGCTAATTTCATTGCTCAGAAAGCAAGTCTCCTACAAGCGTTTTTTGGGTTTTCTCTAGGACTTGAGACATTTGAGGGAAAATACTTCCACAGCTGGGACTACAAGGGCCCAGAGGACATGTATGGTAAGAGAGTTGTGGTCATCGGCATTGGTAATTCAGGCGGGGACATCGCTGTAGAGAGCAGCAGAGTAGCTGAGCAGGTATGAAAAACAACAATGTTGTTACCTAACAATGAACTTAATTGATATCTTTCTTGCTCTTTATGAACTGGCTGACAACTGTATTTCTACATCCACGTGCAGGTTTACATGAGCACCCGTCGTGGGGCCTGGGTCATCCGCCAGGTTTCTGACAACGGCCTTCCTGTGGACATCAAGTACAACACACGTTTTGTCCACATCCTCTTTCAACTTCTGCCCATGACTGTGCTCAACTGGATCGGAGAGAACAAACTCAACGCCATGTATGACCACACAATGTATGCCCTCAAACCTAAGCACAGGTGGGTCTTACTGAACATCGGTGTCAGATGACAGGCACAGAGTGATGTCATACTGGCTTGACATATGTGTGCTGCCATGACACTCCCACCAATTTACTTTTCTGGTCACTGTTTCAGACAGAGATAGACTTTTGCCAGATTTATTTCCATTCAGCTCACGCAGTTGTTGGTTTTGCTAACATCTTGTTAAAACCAAGGTGGCCTACTTTTAAACACCTTTATAAACACATTTCAACCCAAAAACATCTAGGTCAGGGGTTTTCAAAGTGTGGGGCGGGCCCCCCTTGGGGGGCGCTGTGCGATGCTGAGGGGGGCACTTGTGACCCTAGGGAACATGCTTTTTTTTCTCGCCGTACTACAATAAAGTATAATTGCACATCCTTGTAAGTTGAACTATATCCCTTTTTTGTTTTCTATATGTTAACAAAGATATGATGTTATGCAGATGTGTACCTAGAACTATTTTATAGTTCTAGGTACACTAGACAAATGTCAGACAAATGCTGTTATTTAAAGTTGCGGCGGAGAGTGGGTGGTGGGGTGGGGGGCGCCAATTGTTTTCTTCTCGCTAGGGGTGGCGTAACAGAAAAAGATTAGGAAGCACTGATCTAGGTCATTTGTAAAAAATAACCATGTTGCTGTCAATCGACTTTTTTATTGGGGAAGTTGGTGGCCTAGTGGTTAAGGAAGTGGACTTGGGTCTGCCAACGCTAACCCTAAAGGTCCATTGAGCATGGCACCGTCCCCACGCACAGCTCCCTGGGCACTCAAAGCTGCCCACTGTTTACTTTGGTGCTGGGTTAAATACAGAGGTGACATTTCGTTGTGTGCAGTGTGTCGACTATCAACCAAGGGGCTTGATCTGGCTTAATCACCAAACTTATGTTCGCCTCTCACCAAGTTGGAAGCCAAAACAAGTGTCAAACAGTATTTTTTTATTTCTTATTTTATTCTTTTGCGAGCCTTGCAGGGGGATCTGTCCAAAAAAGTGTATCCAATCTGACCTACAGGGGGCATCAAGCTCCTTTGACATATCCTTGTCATTAAATGCTTTATTTTTTTTGCGTGTGTTAATTTCTCAGCTGCAGGATAGGGTTGATTTGTATTTCGATTCTTTTTTTCTCATATCTTCCTCGTTCCCACCCTTTAGACTCTTCAGCCAGGTCCCAGTGATCAATGATGACCTGCCCCTCAAGATTCTCTCCGGCTCAGTTATTATCAAGCCAAACGTGAAAGAGATCCGAGGATCCACTGTGGTGTTCACTGATGGCACTTTTGTAGAGAAGGTACGTGTTGTCAAAGTGTCACAGTACAAGTTGGATAAATAGGTAAGTATGTAAGTAGGTACATCCAGAGATATGCCTGTAGAGAGACAGACAGGTAGGTAGGACAGTAGGAGAGAGAGATGGATAAACAGATAAATAGATTGATAGATGTGTCTCCTTCTTGTCTTATTTTTGTGTATTTGTTCTTACAGGTGGATACAATTGTGTTTGCCACAGGGTACGACTATGACTTCCCCTTCTTGCCAAGTGATGTCATGTACAAATACGGCCACCGTGTGGGTCTGTACAAGCACGTGTTCCCCCCAAACCTTGAGCATCCAACTCTGGCTGTTGTGGGTTTCATCCACGCCCTTGGAGCCATCATGCCACAGGCTGAAATGCAAGTTCGCTGGGTCACTCGTGTCTTCAAAGGTACTGGACATGGAGTACAGATTGTGACAAACTCACTCTTGAAGGACATGTCAGTTTTCAACTCACAACTTGGTTCTCTTCCTCAGGACATTGTAAACTCCCCACAAACCAGGCCATGATCAAGTCTGTCCAGGCGGACACCAAGGAAATTGAGAATAAGTAAAAGTCTCTATTTTCATTTGTCTTAGCAGGACTGTGGTGTTTTTACCTCTTGGGAAATGATCACATTTCATTTTACACACTCAAAAAATGAGACTAAATCATTATGCTGTTTTGGCCTAGAACAAAGTATAATCTCATGGCTAATTTGAGACAACCTATTTATTCAAATTATCTCAGGGAAATGTAAAACCCTAGGTTTGTTGACAGGTGAAACCTTATTCTCACCGAAATCTCTGCCAGATCTCGACCCAGGCTCCAAAAAAATCCCTTTATTTGTTCTTTGTGACAATGGAAGGAACAATGAAGATCTATCTATGTCTGTGTAGATTCACATTCATTCAGGTTATTCAATAAAAAATCACTTACTTTGAGGGCAACTGGACATAATAGGTTTCTTGAAGATGTTTCACCTCTAATTCTAGAAGCTTCTTCAGCTGCTTGCATAAAGGTATGCAGCAGAAACATCTTCAAGCAACCTACTATATTTGTATCGTTCTATCTCTCTGTCTATAAGTTTATGTTGTCACTTACAGTGGCTTAAATTAAAGAGGAAATAGTTTGAGAAATACTTGGAAACAAAATATCTCCTGAGAGCTGTTTGAACATACACATTTGTAGACAAACTTTGAAAAAAATCTGAATAGATATTTAATAGGTTGTGTGTTTTTTCATCAGCTACATTGTGTCAAAGCTGACCCCGCTGCAAGTGGACTTTGTTACCTACATGGATGAGCTCGCTGGAGCGATTGGAGCACGACCAAGTCTGCTTTGGCTCCTCTTCACCGACTACCCACTTTTTAAGAAAGTGTTGTGGGGACCAGTGTCCAGCTACCAGTACCGCATAACAGGACCAGGGAAATGGGATGGGGCTCGTAAGGCAATCTTTACCCAGATGGACCGTGTTTACCACCCCCTAAAAACCAGAGAGGTATCAGATATTTTGCTTCTTATCTCTTTCGTTTCACAATGTCTAAAAATGTTTTAATCAATGAAATTGTAAACCTGATCTGAACTGAAAAAAAAAACAAGTAAGCAAAAGCGAGTTCTAACCTTTTGTGTGTGTGTTTTTTTTTTCTTTCCAGCTTGTAGAGTCGGAGCACTCTTTGGCAGGTCGTCTGATTAAAATGACCTTCAATCTGTCAGTAGCTGGAGCTGCTGCCTACTATATTTACCTTAAACATCCAGCTGCCATTCAGCCCATCCTCGATAGGATCCACACTCACATGGCCTAAAAATGATAAGGTTTCATTCAAGATCCAGCCAAACAGGTTTGGATCAGACCTAATTCAAAAGAAGGTGAACTGTAGATTGGATTGCAAAAAAACTAAAAGGATTGAAGGTTTAAAAAGCTTGGGTTGTGTTGATCTCATATGAAACATGTATGCCTGCAGACTTGGGTTTCAGAAACATAATACACTGCGTCACTTCACTTTTCTAAGCTCACATGCAAGTCAGCAACACTTCAATACTATATCTACAATCTATACACCTGGCTCAGGGGCCACTTTGGGCCCACAAATCTTCACATCTATCTTCTTTACTAATAGAAAGAAGTAAGAAATTATTCTTTTTTTTGTCATTGTGACATTGTGACTCACACCACAGCGCACAATGAAATTCGGCCTTTGCATTTAACCCATCATCAAAGTGAGCAGTGGGCAGCTAGGGACGATACCATGCTCAGGGCACCTCAACGGTACCTTGGTGGTAGGGGGATTCAAACCAGGGACCTTGCCGACCCAAGTCCGCATCCTTAACCACTAGGCACGGCCCTTATGAAGAAATATCTACATTTACAATTGAATTAATTAAATTTGTAAAATTTGTTTAATTGACTATTTGGCACTGACCAGTCAGTTTGATACTCCTGCTATGAGCCAGACTATTAGTGGCATTAGCATCAAGCCGCTAACGATAGAAGTAGATACGTTGCAATGTCAACTAACTAACATTTCAGCCAAAAAAATACAGTATTTTTTTGATTCATCTTTAAACCATCTTGAGTGAGTGAGTCTGAAGGCACATATGTTACAAAATGTTTGTTACCTTCCAGACATGATTTAACAGTTTCTCAATACATTCCGAAAGTTTTTGCGACATCACCACCAAGCCCTCTTTGAGTTGGATGCTTATGTTAAGGTCCATGTAATGTGTAATGTGACAAATCTAACCTTTCCAAATCTGAGCAGATAAAAATACAGAAAACCATTGGATTTCATTGCCTTTATCTAGAGTTAGACGGCAGTTGTAGCCGTAATCGATAAACCAATCAATTGGAAAGACAATCTTTACATATGTCGAAATCAAAGCATGTGGGCTGAATATGGTCCATTGCACAATTTTGTGTGTCCCACACTACAAATTTTTACAGTTAACAACTCAGTGATGCAGTTTTCCAATTACGTTAATTGTGTCCAAGTGTATTCTATAAACCTTGTTACATAATTCATGCCACTACTATGGAATCTTTGAACAAATAAAAAAAAAAAACAGTTTTCTCCCTGTGTCAAATTTGATTGAGTTGAACAGAGGTGATTGTTAATCTCAGGTGACCTCAGAGTTGCATTCAATTGCAGCTCATTTATTGTTTAGGCTCATGAAAGCACTTTGAAGATGTTAAAGATTGTCCAATGGACTCCCCATGACCCTAATTCTCAGTACGTAATATAAAGAATTTTAGTACATAATTAACATAAAATAAACATATTTGGTCTGCCCTAAACAAATGTGTTAAATGTGTAACTTCTCCCTTTTTCAGGGGGTTGCCACAACAGGTCAACATTTTCCATCTCACCCCGTTTTCTTCTACTCTGATTCCAACTACCTTCATGTCCTCCCTCACTGAATCTCTCAATCTCCTTTGGCCTTCCTCTTCATCGAAAATGTGTAACTTAAATAAATAAGTTAAGTAATCACTATTGGCGTTTTCTCATTCAATTCAGGATCGAACCCCGAAGTAGGTAATTCGGGATTCAATCTCGTATTAACTAACCCGCATTCGATACCTGCTTTGCATTCACACACAATAAGGGAGCAAATGCGCATTAGTCTAACCATGGTCCAGTTTTAATTTGATCACGTGCTCGTTAATATGCGGTTTTATTCAACATAAATGCTGTCAAGAAACGCACGTACAATTTAGATGAATAAATGGAGTAGGTTAGAGAAAGATAGGCGACGTATGAAAGCGATGAGAAGGAGACAAAATCTGAGGAAGTGTTTTGTAATCATGTTCCTAATGAAGCAAACTGTTTTGTGGGGAAGGTGACTTTGTCCGGTCTGAGTTGCCGTACGGCCGTGACGGGTTGTTGTTGTTGGTTCTGTTCGAAGTTAGTGTGGAAGAAAAAAGAAAAATAAAGACGTGGTGGCGACCGAATCCACTCTCTAATCTCCTGCCTCAGTCATTGTGTTTTCAATAACACGCACAGAATAGAAGAACCCAAGACGCCCGGCTAATAGAAGAACCCAAGACGCTCGGCTACACTAATAATGCAGCAACATCTAGCGGTTGACAAGGAGATGAGCCGCTCCCGTAGCATTTTACAAGCTCGTTAAACTAATGCGGGTGTTGTTGTGTTCACACACACGCGGGGAGTAACAACCGTTATACTTTTTAATGATTTACACCCGTACTAGTTAATTCGGTATCGAAACCACCGACTAGAGGTGGATTAGGTAATGCGCATTAGTTTGTAATGTGAATGCAAACGGGGAACAACACTAGCTTCGCGTCGCAGCGAATACCGAATTAAATGCCAGTGTGAAAACGGCATATGTTATGGAGTAGGTTCTGCTCTCTCCACGACTGCAACCCAAATCACACTACAGTCTTGCCACCATTATGATAAATAGAGTTGTTTTATCTTTCCTCTTGCTACTGCTACGTCTATCTTCTTGCCCCTCCACTGTCTGTGACCCTAGGGTTTCTTCCCCTTTTTTCCCTGTCAGGGTTTTGTTGTTCCTCAGCCCGTGTGAGGTCTTTTAAGGCCAGTGGGTATTTATCTGTCTGTATCTATTACTTCATGCTACATATGTTTGTGTTTTCTGCTTTTTGCTTGTAAAGTACCCTGAGGTAACAGGTGTTATGATCTCTGGCACCATAAACAAATAAATATTGAAGTTTAATTGCCCTGTTAAAGAGTAAAGCAGGTTGTCAACAGTTTTATATTATTAGTTACAGTGACAAGGAGCTTCCTTACCTTTGTTCAGTGCTCTTAAAATGAACATAATAATATTAATAATAATACCAAAACCCCCTGAGGACGAGCTTGGCAGCACGGAAGGAAAAGCAAAGTGTACAGTAACAGTAGTAAAAAAAAGTAGTTGCACCATGTTTTTGTAGTGCAGCACAGAGAGAGATCTAGGTTTGATCCCCAAAGGAACCACAGGATTGATAATATTAATCCACCTCTGTAAGGTGCATCCGCTAAATGTAGATAGTATTTAATATAATTTACAAAAAAAAAAAATCCAGAATGTGAAATTGTGTATATTTGTATATAAGTATGTAAGTGGACTCAATCAGAAAAAAAAAAAAAACTAGCAGTCCGCAATTGGCCCGAGGGCGTGATGTTAGACACCCTGAGTGATCCAACATGCCCTCTGCCATCTTTACTTCTTACCCTATGTCAACTTTACTTGTTTACTTATTCAGGTGAAGGGGTGAGGCTTTAAGTGAATCATTTCCTGGTTGATCTAGTTGTGGAATGAAGGCGGAGAATGAAGACGGACGAGGAGAACTCAGGTCCCCGGTCCTAACACTGTGCTGAGCTCGAACTTCGCACGATTCACATCGAAGAGTAACGGTGACGCGCTGGTGAGTGTGATGAGAAACTCACTTTTATATTTCTATTCCTATTTGCCCTGAATGAAGCACTAATGTGTAACAGATGCTGTAACAGATTCAGTGAAGCGAATGTTACCGCACTACTGATTCCGAGACCTAAACACAAGAGTTGTTTATCTCCATGATAACATTGTTGCTTCCATGTCATTTTCATTGTCTCTCAGACTAAGACTCTCACCTTAAACACCAATAGAGAACACTTTACCACGGACAGCCTTAAAACATCAGCATATAATGTTATTTTATGACTTATATTTCTTTCTTCTCTTGTAATTTGGAGGGTTTTTTGACAACTCTCCGCTAACAGCTCTGGAAGCAAAACCAGTAGGAAGTTTCAACCAAGCATTGATAGTTTATATAATGTACAGTAGGAGTAAATACATCTTCTTAGACTTACTGGTAAAAAAAAAATCCAGGTTATTTATTTGTTTTTAATCCAGTCTCAAGTTCCATTTGCGACAGGTCGTGTCGATTGTTTTTGCCTCCTGTTTTGGTATTTTTGTTAAGTTCAGTTGTTTTATTTTATCTTCTCTTTCTCTTTAAGGCTCAACCTTGTCCAGATAAAATTATTTGTTTATATTATCGTTATACTTTTGAGTCATTCCTGCATTTCCCCAGTAGATGGCATCATAAAGGGTAATAGAAATGAACCATATTAGGTTGACACATGACATATTTAGAAGAAATGCTGTGGAAATGAAGTGTTGCTTGATGAACCTTTATAAAGGGGGTCAAATGTATATGTGTGGTGTCATCCTGATGTTATTGTGATGCTTATTAATTTAACGTTTGATCAGCAGTACAGTCACTGTTGGAGTAGTTTTGATTTTACAACTCATTGATGTTTGAAACCGGTTGTTGGGTGCGGAATCTTCTGGGTATTGTTTGCAAAAAGGGCTTTCACTTCTCTCAAACGGTCTGTCTTCCCTGGACAAGATTTGAACGTCTTGGTCCTCAGGAGTGATTGGTCGCCTTTAAGTGTAGGTGGACGGCTGAGTCCTGACCTGAGGAGTTGGCCCTCCTACGTTGGGCCATGCGTTTGTGTCTGCTTGGTCTCCCCAATGTAGAGGTCCACACACTCCTGGCTACACTGAATGGCGTAAACCACATTGTCCATCTTGTGTCTTGGGATTTTGTCTTTGGGATGAACCAGTTTTGGTCTCAGGTTGTTGACTAGTTTCTGAATGAAAATCTACCTGACTTTCTCAGAGACCCTTGAGACGTACCCTTCCTGTTGTTCTCCCTCCCTGCAGGCCTGTTCTAACCAGTAACCAGGTCATGGTTACTAATCAGTATGACGACTGAGAACTTCCATCGACATGTTACACAGACAAGCTACTAGGAAGTACACAAATTGGTGAAACCATCAGAAATTAAGCTTTTTGTTAGCCTGTCAAGGGGTTAGCATGTTTCCCAACGTATTCTATGTCATATCCATCAACGTCTAGGACACACTGGTAGAAACCATGAGCTTCACGTGCTTCAACAGAGGTATTTGTTTGCCTTGTGAAGAGATAACCTGCCTTACCAGTTATGCAGTTAACCTGGAAAGGGTGCAAATGGTGCAAACTTTCTTACATTGTTGGACAGCAGGTGATGCTGATGCAGAAACTGTTTTGTGATGTTGAGGCAATACTGAATGACAGATCAATCACAAAGATTTCTGACGAACCCAACAAGGCTTTAACATTCAATTGCATTCAGTTTTTTAAGGGGAAGACAATCCTCAAACTAGGACTCTTTGCAAATAATCTGTAAACCAGGAGACAAGAACAGTACACAGCAGAAGACCTTTGGAATAGATAGGTGTCTGAGTATTTACTTGTGATGCAGAAAAGGTCAAAGTGGACGATTTATAATGTGCATTATGTCACAGCAGTGGCTGAACTATCCTTGGGTAGATTGATGCTTCAGTCATGTGTGGTAGGTGTCCTATTTTTTTTTCTTCTAATTTCCACTCTCTAAAGAACAGCCGGATGATGGTTCGACGTGTAGCCGTGGTTGGAGCAGGCGTCTCTGGCCTAAGTTGTGTCAAGGCCTGTCTTGAAGAAGGCTTGGAGCCTGTCTGCTTTGAAAGCAGCGACGGCATTGGTGGCCTGTGGAATTTTAAGGTAAGTGGGATCACAGATAGAATATCAGGGGTCAGTTTATTAGATGGATGGATGGATGAAAGGATGGATGGATGGATGGATGGATGGATGGATGGATAGATAGATAGATAGATAGTCCTATGTCTTATAAAATATCTAGCAGAAGTGTGAAAACCCTCCAGATTTGGGAAATGTTCCAGTAAATCCACATTCCTACATCCCTTAGTCTGTCTCAGGAATAAAGCTATTTCTTCTGCAGAGTATGCCTGGGTGTCCAGACCCGCCTCCCTGGACTCCGTACCTGGGGGGTGTCGGTCTCCCTTCGTATCAGCAGCCTCACCGTCACTGCTGTCGAAAGAGCCGCCGCATACTTAAGAGTCCCCGTCTCCATACGTCCATATTTTTCCTCCAGTCTTACGGGCAGCACTTTTTTCCTCTTCTTCCTGCTCCTGCACACCGACTCCCTGCTGACCTCTCCTCCCACCTCCATCGCCACAGGGGTGTCACTAGTCCCAGACGCCGGAACCACTCTGTCTGCCACCTTATTACTTAGTTCCCCAGCCCTGTCTGTATTCCCACTAACAGATTTGTCCCTCAAATCACCCCCCCCATTAACTGTCACCTCTGTACCTAGATTTCCCCTCAGATCCCCTGTTTTCTCCACCTCACCCTCCTTCTTGTCCAATCCCGGTGCCCCCTGTTCTACGCCTCCCTGAGCGAGTGATGTTGCAACCATCAGAGCTGCAGCTGTGTGTGGCTCAGCAGCAGCAGCCGCCACAGCGTTTGACTGCGGACCCAGCGAGTGACACAGATGTGCTCATTTCCATCGTGATAGATAGAAAGACAGAAAGATGGATGTATGGATGGATGGATAACATGTTCCCATTTAAATGAAGAAATAATTAATAATGATAATAAATGTTAATAAAAAATGTTTTCGCAACTTGATGAAGACTACCATATTATATATATTTTTTCAACAACACATTTTCTATCATTGTACTTAAAACGGCCTCATTTCCTAAATGATGGTCGTACGCAGGAATCACCAGATAAAGATCGAACCAACGTCTATCATTCCCTAGTGGCCAACACTTCCAAGGAGATGATGTGTTTCAGCGACTTCCCAATGCCAGACCACTACGCAAACTACCTGCAGCACTCTCAGTTCCTCAAGTACCTCAGACTCTATGCCCAGAATTTCTCTCTCCTCAGTTGCATCAGACTTCAGGTAATTTCCTTTTTAACTAACATGAGGTTTAAACACGCGCTACTGAACTGTGTTTGTTTGACCACTAGTGTGACTCTCCTCTACTATTGTGGTGATTCAGACAACGGTGAAGAGCGTTAGACAAAGACCAGACTTTGCTGTGTCTGGCCAGTGGGACGTGTTGACAGTCAATAAGGACGGGGAGGAAGAGAGTCATATCTTCGATGCAGTGATGGTGTGTACAGGCCAGTTCACCCGTCCATCCTTCCCACTGTCCGATTTCCCAGGTTAGTAACTAAAATCATTGTCATTTTTTCTTACATATATATATATATATTTATGTATATACTTGCTGTTTTGTAATCATTGTCTCTTCCTTCAGGATTTGAGAGTTTTTCTGGCAGGTGTTGCCACAGCTGGGAATATAAAGATGCAGACAGCTGCAGGGGAAAGAGAGTAGTGGTGGTCGGCATTGGCAACACTGGTGGAGACATAGCCGTAGAGATCAGCAGGAGTGCCCAAAAGGTTGGACTAGAAACATTCTTCTTCATGATTTTTTTTCTTGTATTCTATGAGAGAAACCTCGTAGATATATTCTTTGGGTTTGTACTGGATCAGACCAGCACAATAGTAAATATTAAAGGTTTTTCCTTTAAGCAAATAAGGATTTTCCTCTCCAGCTGCTCTTTGAACATCTGTAAACTCTACAATGTAAACCACAACTTGAACCTTAGACACAGAGTGAACAAAATAGAAAATAAACAGGGGAGGTTTTAAAGTCTCTGCCATAAATACTAGTCTTCAGTCTAGTCTTACAATAATGCATTATTTGAATTGAAAGGTGAGTACATTATATAAATGAATAGCACATACAGTCTTCTTCTTCTTCTTCTTCTTCTTCTGGCTTATCCCGTTTTTCAGGGATTGCCACAGCGAGTCAACAATTCCCATCTCACCCTGTCCACCACATCCTCCACTCCAACTCCAACCACCATGTCCTCCTTCACCGCATCCATAAATCTCCTCTTTGGCCTTTCTCTTCGTCTCTTACCTAGTAGCTTGTCTAGCATTCTTTTTCCAATATAACCACTGTCCCTCCTCTGAACATGTCCAAACCATCTCAATCTGTCTTCTCTAGCTTTTTCTCCAAACCTTCCTGTCTGTGTTGTCCCTCTAATCACCTCATTCCTGATCTTGTCCATCCTTGTCTCTCCTAAAAAGAATCTCAGCCTCTTTAACTCCTCCATCTCCAGCTCTGTCTCTTGTCTTCTACCTATTCCTAGTGTCTCTAATCCATCCAACATGGCTGGTCTCACCACTGTCCTGTAAACCTTTCCCTTCACTTTAGCTGACTCTCTTCTATCACAGATCAGAATAGTACATACAGACTTGTCCAATTTAAACCAATACAGGAGGTCCCCAGTTTTTTGAATGCGTGTGTTTAGGTTGTAGACCCCCTGTAGACCTATTGACTTGGGCTGCAGCAGCTTTTTTTTACCAAAGTCCATATTGTTAGTAATACTATACCTTCTTTGACATTGTCCGCTGCAGAAGAATGCAGGCCTTGTTGGGTGAAGATAAAGCTCTACATCGCTTTTTGTAGTGTTTTACACTGACGCCATCGTCTTATTCCCTCCTACAGACATTTCTGAGCACGCGGACTGGGGCATGGGTGTTTGGCAGGCTGTCTTCAAAAGGCTTGCCTGTGGACCTGGTACACAATACCAGATTTGAAGACGTGCTCAAAAGGGTCTTTCCATCATCTTTTGTCCACTGGGCTGCAGAGAGATCCGTGCAGAAAACTTGTGACCATCAGCTGTATGGGCTGAAGCCCAAACACAGGTGATGCGGTGTGACGTGACTCCTCTTCTTCATGATCGTATTGGAGGTTCCTCCTCATAATCTGTTTTGAAATGAAAATTTTATATATATATTCTCTTTAGTGGAGACGAGGGTGGATGAGGTGATTTGAGGGATAACACAGGCAGGAAGGTTTGGAGAAAAAAGCCAGAGAAGCCAGATTGAGATGGTTTGGACATGTTCAGATCTTCTAGAGATGGAGCTACAAGGGAGACGAAAAGAAAGGCCAAAGAGGGGATTTATAGATGTAGTGAGAGAGGACATAGAGGTATTTGGAATTAGGGTAGAAGATGAAGAGGAAAGAGGGAAATGTTGACTCGCTGTGGCAACCCCTGAAAAAGGGACAAGCAGAAAGGAGAAATATATGTGTGTGTGTGTGTGTGTGTGTGTTTATTTTTGGACCAAAACAAAGTATTATCCTTATGCTCTGTATTATACATATGATTAAATGTACAATTCTATTCTCTATTCTCAAAAAAAAAAAAAATCCCAGGTCCTGTTTAGTTGAAAGCAGCTATCCGATTCTTGAAATTGAAGAAAGAAACAGTGTCACCTCTAAATATTAACACGTATATACCGTAAATTCCGGACTACAGAGCGCACCTGATTATAAGCCGCACCCACTACATTTTTAGAGGAAAACCGATTTTGTACATACACAAGCCGCACCTGTATATAAGCCGCATGTGCCCACATGAAGATCAGTATTTATGTTAGCTAAGATATATGATGAGTAAAGTATTGAATAAAGGGTAAAATGCTCAAAAAACCTTTAGCCTTTTCTGGACCTTCAGAGAATGTCAGAAATTTAATGATAGCACCTCTAAATATTAACATGTATATATATATATATATATATAGTTTATAGTATATATATAGTTTTGGGAATGTACTTTATGTTTCTAAAAAGAGGAAAATGGACCTACAAGATTAAAAAAATAAGAATCTACCAAGTGTTTAATCTCTGAAGCCCCTATTTTTTGGAATTTTACCCTTAATTTATTTTGTACATCTTTTAAAGTTGAAATCTTGTTAATTTATATACGTTATTATTTATACACATTATTATGCAAACTATAGTAATGTATAAGAGACCTGGCATGAGAATGTATACAAGGTCAATTTGGAATAAATGCATTGGTCATTTCATCTCTTTGTCAAGGTTTCTGAGCAGAAGGGCTGTGGTCAACGATGACCTCCCAGTACGAGTCCTTCAGGGCGCGTTGGTTCTGAAGCCAAACCTTAAAAGATTTTCAGAAACAGGAGTTGTATTTGAAGACGGTACAGTGGAGGAGAACATTGACGTTGTGATGTTCTGTACGGGCTATCAAGTCAAATACCCGTTCCTGCCTCCAGCTCTGTCTGAGGAGATAATAGAGAAGTTCCAGTTGTACAAGTGAGTGATACTGTATATGCATGGGTTTGTTCACTGAAGAGACAACGAGTTAAAATGGAATCTTGAAAACTAATACATACTGTCATAACATAGAGGGAAGCTACACACAGTATATAACAAATATACTGCTGCATTTCAGGAGAATATTCCCAACTTCTTTGGAACATCCTACACTTTCTGTGGTTGGACTTTTCCAGAGCAGATCAGCCATCATGCCTATAGTAGAACTGCAGGCCCGATGGGCAGTGAGGGTTTTTAAAGGTATACAAACATATGATAACTGTAAAATGTACTAATAATAATAATAAAAACAAAACATTTTCCTTTACTCTCCAAATATAACACACACAAATATTTATGTTTTACCTTGGGTTTGGTGTTATTCAATGTCAATCTTCTTCTTTTCCTTCCCACTTTTTTCAGGGATTTTCATAGCAAATCAGTTTTCAATCTCACAATGTTCTTTCCATCTCATCCTGGACTCCAACTACCTGCATCCACAAATCCCCTCTTTGTCTCCTTCCTGGTAGCTCCATCTCTAGTATCATTCTTCTACCAATGTATCCACTGTTCCTCTAATCACCTCATTCCCAATCCTGTCCATCCTTGTCTCTCCTACAGAGAATCCCAGCATCTTTAACTCCTTCACCTCCAGCTCTACCTCCTGTCTTCTGTCTCTAATCCATCCATCATGGCTGGTCTCACAACTGTTCTGTAAACCTTTCCCTTCACCTTAGCTGACTCTCTTCTATCACAAATCAATTGTTTCAATCAATATTTTTTTCAGTTATTCAAAATGAAACCTATTTTCTTTTAGACCAGGGTCTCCTGGTAGGCCCCAGGGTCTTACCTTATGGGTTTGTTCCAAAAACTAAAACTCGTCCAAAAAAGGTCAAAGTTCCACTGTTCCTGTTCTTTTTGAACACCTACAATGATTTTCTAATGTGTTAAATCATGATGTTCAGTGACTGGTCGCTAGTCTATGTCCCAAATCTTTTATTTTTAATTACAATGTTTGTTGAGTCAGCGTCAAACAAGTAGCTCCTATAATACTGTGGGCCTTTTATGTGGTTTCAAAAAGTTCGTTTTTTTGTAGTGGCGCCACCTGGTGGGCGAGGTTTTAAGATTCTTCTTTTTAAACTGAAGGAGTTCAAGCGGAAAAACCCGAGTCCGTTTTTTTTTGGCTTCTAACCCTATCATAAAATTCTGGCGCCATTTTTGCTTCAGTCATGTGACATGAGCTACAAGTTGCATAAGCTAAGATACGTTTGTGCTGCATTATTTTGAAATCTTACTACAAGAAAGGTGAAATAATGCTGTTATTTAAGATGGTTTGTGGTTGTTATGAAACTTTTTTAGGAAGAATACCTGCATATAACTATAAGATATATTTATTAGTTATTTTTATCAATCACTAACAAGACATCAAGAGCCCTTCTTACTACAGTGTGGTCTGTTGTTGTTCTGTAACATCTGAAAAGCTGTAAATGCTGCCACTTTTCGTTTACTCCAGGTTCAAGCTGTCTTCCACCAAAGACAAAAATGCTCAAAGTCATTCAAACTGAGCATGAAGAAAATATAAAAAGGTAGACCAAGGATCAGAAAGACAACACTGCTTTTGTCCTCTGTGGTTCTGATGGTTTTCTTTTTTCCTTTTCAGCTACTCCTCCAAAAAAGAACATGCAGCTTTGCAGGTCAACTTCATGGAATATATGGATTTTATGGCCGAGCAGGTCAGCTGAGTTGAGCGTCAACACTTTTTTACAGTCTATGCATTGAGCACATGAATTAATGCCTGATTACTGCTTCCAGGTGGGCGCTCGTCCAAACCTTCTGTTGATGTTCCTTCGAGACTACGTGCTGTGGAAGAACGTTGTCTTCGGGCCCTGCACTCCCTATCAGTTTCGTCTCTGTGGACCAGGAAAGTGGGCTGGAGCACGGAATGCTATTCTCACTCAGTGGAGGCGTGTTTTTCAACCCTTCAAAACCAGAACTTTTCCAGAACCAGATGTTGGGAAAACTGTTGTGTTGGCTCCCTGGTTTCTAATGTTAGGGATCAGTGTGATAACAACAGTCATGTTGTCTGTCAGACTGTTCAAAGATGTAAAGTAAAGATATATTATTTGTTTGTCTGTCTAAGGTGTCAAATATCAAAATACCTTCATACACATTTGAGATAGAACCATTGTGCAACTGCAGTATGACGGCTGTGTGTGTTTTCAATAATCCATTCAGTGGATCACATCAGAGAATGAAGGGAGGGAACATTCCAGAAAATAAAATGCACCAGTGAAGAAAAGGGACTCTTGAATTTCCTGACAGTTCTCATGATAAACCGGCCACTGGGGAACACAAAGTGGCATTTATCCCAAGCACGGCTAAAACACGATGGTTGCGTCAGAAGGATATCCAGCATAAAAACTGGCTAAAAGATGATCTCCATACCAGATCAGTCGTTGTCTGGGTGAACAACATCTGTAAGGCAGTTTCTCTTGACAGAACAGTGACTGAAATGCTTTTTGCATTTTGCCAGTTTTTTTTTTTTTTTTTTGCACTGGTGAATGTACAGCCTTTTGGGGTCTTGTAAGCACAAATTAGTCACTTGCCTATTTTGAGGCTAAACCCTGCATTTTGAATCATTTTGTGGACTTTTCATTTTTTCAATTTTTTTTATGATGGTAAGGGAATTGTGTTGCTAATTTTTGATGATATTTTGCCATGTTTAGCAATGATGGTTTTTCTTTTTTTTTTTTTTAGCTCAAATTATTCACTTGGCAGCATGTTTTGGGTCATAAATCGACATTTACTGTATAAATTTACTTTATAGTGACTTTTCATTCTTTACCACTTTTTTTGCGATGGTAGATCACCATGAAAATGTGATTAATGATGTCAAAAATGAGGTAGTTCCCAGCTGGATAATTGCTCAGCATAAATTTAAAACCAGACTGCTTTGTCCATTCTTGTAAATTGTGATATTTTGACAAATTATGTTTTTTATTTTATTTTAATTTTAATCACACAGCAATACACAGCACACAGCAACACACGCTCTGCTGGGGCTTTTTGCACAAATTATTCACTTAGCAGAACATTTTGTGGACAAAAATCTTTTTGATTCACTTTAGGGACTCATTTTCAGATGCTTAGAAGTTGTTTTTGGACAACATGCTTTGAGGCATTTCGTTGTAAATTGAGGTATTTGTGGGACCTGAACTTTATCAGCATTGATTTTTCTGTGTAGGTCAGGTGTGAGTAAATATTTATTTTCGTGGGCGACAGTGGGTACTAATGTTTTCCACTAGTGCAGCTAGTTTGAGTATTTCTGTGAAATAAATGATGTGTAAAAGTCAAGAGAAGGTAGAAAGAGAGAAAGAAATTAATGGTATCTGGTCTCGGACAAGGATTTAAGACTTTGAGACAAGTTGAAACTTGCAGAACGATGATCTCTGATCCAAACGCTTCTTGTACTTCAGGGTGTTTGTAAAAGCAAACAAATACGCAAGACGGATATTTATTTAGATGTATTTCAAAATACCCTTAGTATATTGCAAAATATTTACAAGACATTATACAAAAATATGAAATGCAAATGTTTACTTTTCTACCAAGGCCAAATATTTAAGACAGGAAATGGTCTGCAGGTGAACATACACACACACACACACACAAAACCTCATATATTGTTTGTCATCTGTTTTAGCATTAATACAATGGTAAAAATTACCACACTGGTGTATGTTTTTTCCATGACAAAATCATGTTTTTTTAAGGGAGACTTTCATAACGAACTATACAAATTTATATACAATAAAATCAGGTTTTGGCCAGTTATACTGTATAAAGAAATAAACCTCTTCCAAAATATTTCCGTGATTAGAAAAAAAAAATACTTGTATTAGGCATGTACTGCAAGAGCAAACGTCTGCCCCTTGAAATTACAACCACAGCAGTAAAAAAAAGAACAAAAAAACAAAAACAAAACATCAGTCATAGTATCACTGTTCTGTAAAACACTGGGTCAAGAGCATTAGGCCGATATATGGCAACACCTAATGAACAGCCTGAAACACACATACTTCACAACCTGACACAGTAAAGTGAGCCACTAGTCTCTTTTCAAACATAAAAACAACAACAGAAATATAGAAGCTACAGCAGAAAACAAATAGCCCATCAAGTGACATAATACTTCTGACAGGAAATGTTTGAAATGTATACAATCAACAGTAACTCCTGCCACGACTGAACACCGAGCAGGTACAACCACGATGGTACGTACAGTATATAGTGTGATGAGTACTAAAATCTTACAGGAAGGTACTGGGGTTCTGCTTGCAGTCATCAGGAATGAATTCTAAACATTTGTTCAAACTCAAATCAACGTGAGATTTTTTTTTTCTCTCTGCATTTCTTAAGTGCTCTCAAGAAACTAGAACAAAACAAAATGCACATTTGCTCAACCCCAACTCACTGAACTAACAAGGACCAGAACAACAAAGTAAATAAGTGCATTTCTATGTTGATATATATCTTGTTCTTAGCAAATATTTGCACTTAATCAGTTTTTTTTTTTTTTGTTTTCAAATGAAATGTTCCAAGGGCGGGTAATGAAATGAGAGGGCAGCACCGAGGAGAGGCAGGGCCGGTTTTACTCTCCTTCCTCCTTTATACGCTGTTGCTTGTTGCGGCGAGAATCCAGGTCGAAGGAAAAGTCGGACCACTCGTCCCGTGGTGGGAAAGAGATGGTCTGGCGCAGGGTGAAGCGCACGGCGTCGATGACGCGTTCGCCGCGCGCCTCAGAGGACCCCACGCTGACCGTGGAGGCCCCGCTGGTGGTGCGCACTATGTGGGGAGGTGGGGAAAAATCCATGGCCTGTCGATGTTCCATGATGCCCTTCCAAATAAGGTGCTGGAACTCGGCGGGGATCTTCAGTCTGGACAGGTCCTATTGGTCATTACACAGGGGGAGCGTTAGTATTCGCAGGCGGAGCCACTCTTCTCTCTAACCCATCAATTGACTGGTGTGGGATAGGCAAGGGCTCACCTCCATGTTATAGTTTTCAATCTGGTAGATGTTGGTTAGACCCTGTGCTGTGAAGTAGTCCAAGCAGCCTGAGCAGCCCAGCCGTATAAGGAAGCTGTGGGAGCAACACAGGAGCGACTTTAACCATCGGTTCCTTCTTTACACAACATTCACATTGTACTCATTGAACCATGGACCAGAAACAGCCTTGAGTTGTTTAACTTACAAATATTGTAATTTTTGTTCATTGTTCGTTGTTGTTTTTATTCATCAGGTTAAGAAACTTTACTACATAGACATTATACATTTTTTTTGTTAGCTTCAACGGGCCTTATGACATGATTTGGCGGGCCACGTTTGGCCCCCGGGCCTTGAGTTTGAGGAATTTACTGGGTGACGCTATGATGGACAGAGCAAAAAAAAAAACGGACCCTTTAAAGTCAACATTATTTAAACTGCAAACACACGTGATCTTGAGAGGGTGCTATTTTTTAATATCAATACAGTTCTTTTGTACCAGAAATGTTACTTGGGCTCCCTCTGTTGGTGGTTAGGAGTGTGTGCGTGTGGGTCGTTGTACATAGTTCTGCTTAACAAACCAGGTTAAAATGATCCTAAGCTTTGTCAATTGTCAATACGTTTAAGGTAATTAACAATATAGGTATATAGGTATTGACAATATAAGTATATTGTCGTTTTGACGTAAAAAAATCTTTATATTTTATTTCTACTTTAAAATGTAAGTAGGATGTTTGGAGATGGGATAAAATATGTTGTCCCAGAGCAGTGTCTGTTTTATAAATAGTAATATCTTAACTTAGCACTAAAAACGTTGGCTACAACATTCTTAAATTTAATTTCCATTAAATTCTATTTAAGAAGGATTAGTAGACACAAAACTAAGGACAGACGAAAGGACAGGATAAAGACACAAGTAAGTGGAAGGCAAGTATTAATCATAAAAAATCCATTGATTCTTTCTTAATTTAATATAATAAAACAGGGTGTTTCCATTTAATTGGATTATTAAATGCTAGTTTCTACAGTATATCTTGAATTAACCTTCCTTCCTGGGGTCTTATGTATTCAATGTTTTGTGTTGCCCTGTGTGAAAATCTATGGAGGGTAAATTTAACTTATGAAGATAGATTTAACTTTACAAGTACATATTCTGTGTCCCATGTCTGTGGACTATCTGACACCTGCTCCTTCAACAGTCAGTGCTTCACTAAAGTACCTGGAGATGCTGCTGTCCATGGGGTATGGAGGTGGAGGGGTGCAATGGGAGGAAGGCACCAGGGGGAGCTGTGGCTGTAGAGCGTGTGTGGGGCTCAGTGAACTCATGTCAGCGTTCATAGGAATGGGGGTCCCCATCATGGGAGTCACTGCAGAGACAAAGGCAGCTGCTGTGAGATTTCCTCTTACTGCTCTGGGACTTTAGAGATTCAGAAACACCACAATGGACAATCTAACTGTTGACGCAACAATCCACTCACTGGGACGAACCCCGCAGAGAGTGCTGCAATGTTTTAAGGCAGAAAACCAAATTCATGCACTGTGTGTGGGGAGTGAGTTATTTGTTTGTTTTTTTTGGCGTCTATTTATTGTATATGAACCTACAATAAGCCCAGGAGGAAGAGGAAAACAGCAGGGACCAGACAGACAACCCTGGTTAGACAGGAAGACAACATAAGGGTCAGACTTACTGTCAGTGAGGCCTCCGGACATGCTGGACGGGGTCAGGGTGTTACGCTGCTGTGGGTTGATGAGCTGGCTGACAGAGGGCAGTTTGTTGACTTTTCCGTGAGTTGGAGAACTGGAGCCAAAGCAGGGCTGAGACGGTATCGAAGTCCTGGAGGTGGAGACAAAAAAAAAGTAGAGCAGGTTACAAACCAATTCTCCATCTGGTCAGGCCTCTATCTAACTAATAATACTAATGATGTTACCTGATACTAGTTCTTCTAACAGAAACAGTTACAGTTTCTTTATGGACAGACCAAAATTATAATAAAACAGAATTCAAGCCAAAAAAAAAATTAATTTTATTATATACTGCAGCATTGAAAAAGTTCTGTGCCGAGAAGAGTTACAGTCGACTGTTCACATTTATTTCATACAAAACAAAAACACGTCTCTGTAGTTAATAAAAGATACGTTTCGACTGACCTGCAGTTAGTTTAGAAAACATGACCAGCATTAACACAAAAAAAATTGTTTCTTTTCATCCAAGGTCCAATTTAACGGATTAACTGAGACCAGCTCACAGTGAACATGTTAACATTCAAGCTTAAAAATTCTATTCAGTGTTTTAATGATATCTTTGATTATAATCATGCAGAACAACAATCTAAAAGTTAAGAAAGCATCCATGGAGGTTAGAGTGAACAAAGTCCAGATTGTAAAGCTTTAGGCTGAGCTGGTGCTACCTTATCTCTGCAGAATTAAGGCAGCTGCAGCAGAATTAAAAAGAAAAATGTTCAATGTCTTGGTGCAGAATCCCAAGAATGGGCAGAAAAGTTCAGAAAAAAAAGCTTGATTAAGGAGAAGACGGGGAGGAAGTCCAGGTATGGTGGAGGAAGGAGCAGAAGGAGGAAGAATGTGGATTTCAGGAAGAGCTGCAGCGCCGCCCCTGCTCTCCTGCAGACCCCAGGATGCGGCTACCAAGTCGGGTTTTTATCAGACTGCAGAGGAAACCGGAAAAAAAAGGAAGAAAAAAGGAAAATAAGGGCTCAGGGAAATAGGAAAATGAAAAAGATTTCAGAAAAGGCCAGAAAGGAGGGAACAACTGTTCATTCATTTTACTTTTACAGAAAAAAGGCCTAGACCGTTGTATTGCAATTCCGTAAATATCCAGATGAGGGCACTGTGCAAAAATAAATCTCAGTGGTTCACTTTTGTCACAGGTTTGTGAAGCACTGACAGACATGGGGGAGAGGAATAGCAGCCGTGAAGAAGTGGTTGTTGAGAGAAGTGTTTGAGTTTGACACTGAAACAAAGACCTGAGAGTTTGGAACCTCACGGCAAACAGAAGCCAGAGCTCCACGAGGGACAATACTCTGAGAAAGAATATATAGAATTTTAATTTGCTAACTGTCCTCTTATCCAGTAGGCATTTTATTTATTTATTTTTTTTAAAAAGTAACAAACGTGATGTAAAAAACTGTCGACGGGTAAACTTGACGGAAGTGTAAGCAGTAATTATCATCATGGGTCTCAAACTATCGTTTACACCCATCTCCTCTTTTTAGCTTAAGGTGAAATGGGCGTGTGCGTGTGTATGTTTGTGTGTTTGTGTGTGTTTCTGAGACACTTTTAATTATGCTCATGTGAATAGTTATGGATGAGGTTGAGGCACAGATTTTTTTTTTTTTGCTTTTTTGTGGCTGCTGTTGTGCAAACCTGGCAGAGCTGCTGAAGGCGTTACCACAAATCTTTGGAAGCTTCTCCTCAACGAAGCACAGCCAGGTACATTTGTCACGATTCATCGGCCTTGGCTTGTGTCCCATGATAAGTAAAAAAAAATAAAATATATATATATATAAAAATCAACCCTTCACTCATTGCACTGAGCAAACGCTAGGAAGAGTCACCGCTGCCAGGACTCACTGTGTGACACTCATTTTAGGGCAGTTATTGTCAAACTTCATTTGATAGCAGCGACGCTGGGGCATCAGCAGCGTCTACTTTCACTGCAGCGAGTGAATCGACATTGTTTAATCAGTTCATTCACTTTTATTTAGTCTAAGGTGAAAAAACATAATTCATTTAATTTCAGAATTAAGGGAGTTTAGGAATAAGGGAAAACGAAGAGAAATGAAGAAGACAGCGTAAAGCGAAGAGTGCGTGCAGAATCTCTTCCAGAGAAAATTTCGGAAAATGACTCACTGCTTCTGGAGGAGATTTTGTTGCTGCTGACGGTACGATTCTATGGTGTGTTGTGGAAGAAACTGCATGAGTTCCAGAGATTCCTTGATTTTTACCAACATCTCGTAAATTTCACGGCCCTTGATCTGGAGTCACAAAGAAGAAGAAGGTGGTGGTGGTTAGAGAGGGGCTAAAACTAGAGGAAAAGTATTTATACTGATATCTTTAGTTATTAAAAACTGAAAAAATTACTTAATTTTGCTCAGATCATATTCAAACATTTAATGGAATATAAGATTGTCCTTTTTGCATTTGCATTAATAATATAGTGGTTACTAGTCCATATGAGCTAAAACCATCAACTTTTATTCACATATGAAGCTCTTTCACTGAAAATTGCATATGTAGCAAATGCAAATGCAAAAAAGCTGTGTGCAACTCTTTACAAAATTGTTTTTTTTTGTGTCTTCCTGAGTTTTTGAGATACATTAATTTATATACATTTCTCCACAGAATAAAATAATAGACACACCTTATGCAGTGTGTTTATTTAAATCAGGGGTTTCAAACTCAAATAGAAAAAATGTAATAAAAAAAAATCAGTTTCCCATAGATTCTGTGTAATACAACACTGAACCAGAAGGAAACTGTGGGTCAGGGTTTGGAGAACTATAGGATGTGGAGAACAAATCTACAAAATATTATTATAAATTCAACTTTAACATCAAGGTGGGGGCCGTAAAACATCATTCCACGGGCCACAAATGGCCCACGGGCTGCGAGTTTGAGACCCCTGATTTAAATGACCCATTAGTGGATGGAAACAGAGCTCAGTACATTACTGCTCTCTCCCACCGGTTCTATGAGGTCAATGTTTTTGAGTGAAGTTGCAGACATCAACACCACACAAGATGTAAAATATATACAAAAAAAGCAAACACCTACAGGCAAACAGAACACCTCCTCGTCTGTGGATCTTCTCTTTTTGA
Organism: Paraplagusia blochii; assembly: GCA_016785265.1. Classification (NCBI taxonomy): domain Eukaryota; kingdom Metazoa; phylum Chordata; class Actinopteri; order Pleuronectiformes; family Cynoglossidae; genus Paraplagusia; species Paraplagusia blochii. The sequence goes on from JAFBJS010005278.1 coordinate 37,971, forward strand.
TCGTGGACATCTGTATGCCATGGGACACTTGGCGAAAGGCTGAAACGTGAAGAGAACAAAAATGTTCAGGATCAATGACCACCTGTTGGAAATCTGATGTGAGCCAAAGCAGCAGGTAGAAAGAGCAGCAGTGGTTGCCCCGACACGGACCACACAGAAGCTCGTCAGCCCACCACCAGCACCAGCGCTACTTACGGCGTTTCGTACCATCACTGCTCTTTGTGGCGTCTGTTACGTGCTGCTTGCGAATGCTGTCCTCATCCGCCTTACGGTCTCTGCCCGGACAGGCACAGATCCTGGCCTCGAAGCACCGACGGCCTAATACCTGACCACTGATGGACAAGAGGACGGTCAGAAACTGCAGCAGCAGATCTTTGACTTACACCTGTAAAGGATGAATGTCTCTTACTCTCTGGTTTCCAGGGTGACGATGATGAGGATGGGACGTCTGTTCATTCCACCCACACAGCTGGAGTTGCACATGAAGTTGTACAGGATTGTGGTGAACTCTGTTCCAACCTGAAGGGAAACATTGACTCTGGTAAATGTTTGTGTACTTTGATCTGTTTACTGAGTGTTTTTGCAAAACCAAAATGCCGTTACAGCCAACTCTGCTCGGCTCATTCTCACCTGTGGAGGTTCATAAGGTACTAAAACACTCTGTCTTCCAGTGATGGAGTCCTCTACGTACTGAGCATGGCTGTTCCCCTCCACACGGATCAGATGACTGGGAGGAGCGATTTGACCTGGGAGGGAGGGAGGGAGGGTCCGGTGTTAGTGATAAGTGACTGGCTGATTGACTCAACTGAGTTTTACACAAAAAGAAACACAAAACTTACCGTCGTTGAACTCGCGGCTGAGCTCGTGGTTTGGGCAACGTTTGACCACCTCGGTCACATGTTCGGCTTTCTTATAAACAGGCATGGCCCGGACCACGGCACCCTGGGGAGGTGTCGTCAGGACCTTGATCTGAATGGGACATGTTTTGGCGATTTGGCAGTAGAGTTTCTTCAGATCGGTTGAGTACTGGAAGAGAGGAGACAAAAGATGCTGTTAGAAAGGACGTAAGATCATGTTTTTTTTTTGCGTAGATCTCAAAACTAGACATTTGTTCACCGTCTTCACCTGTGAACTTCTTGCATTTGCCCTGCAGCAGATGGTTTATAGACAAGACGGTGATTATAACCCGCTCAATACACACACACACTTTGATTGTGAGACTCTGAGAGCCTGTGGGACATCTTGGGAAGAACCATAAAATTGACCCCTTCCAGCCACAATTACACCTAGCATGGCTTTCATCTTCCAGAGGAGGAGTAGCCCAGTGGAGCTCCTACAGGCCAATCATCACAGAGCATCCAACAGCCCTGCAGGTGAACACTTGGGCCCAGCCTCAGGTGTGAGACTGTTTCTTTTTTAATTGCCAGAGTAAAGGGTCAAACACAAGAGACAGTGAAGATCAGTGTGTTGTCAAACTTTTGAGTATGTGCGCTGGGTGTCGAGAACAAACGATGCAGATGTAGTTCAGAAAGATTATGTTGTTACTAATAACAGTAACTAAGGCTGAGTGATAGGAGGAGAGACTGGAGGAGGTGGGACTAAGTTTAGTTCCAAAAAACCCCCGCTCTTCTCCATACCTCCTGGTGCTGACTTTAAATGTTGCGCAACCTTGGTATGAACATTTTACACTTAGATCCTCAGGCCCGGGCCTCACCGTTCATCAAGACAACGTCTTCTCAACGTCTCACAACCAGCTACTAAACCCGTGGTGGTGAGAAGGTTGTATCTACTCTTACAGGCAGGTTAATGAGTCCATGTGACCCCAGTATAAACTGGAGAATTAAATCGAATGGGTTCAACGGGAACCCTGTCTCAACACACCTTCAGTTAACATGATATGCTGACAGTTCAAGCTCTGAGGCATGTGTGATGAGTGAAACGATTCTTCCTTGAATGTCAGAGCAGTTTAAAAGAAGAAGAAAAAGAAGAAGAAGAAGAAAAAACAAGACAAATGTTTGTAGTTGTCCTCTCTCTCCAAACCTGATACTCCCTGTGCACTTCTGTCAATCACTTAAATGAGGTGGGGAACGCAAGCGGAGGGAAGAAAAAGGAGGGAGCAGAAGTGACAAAGAGTGAAGCAAAAGTTGCGTTTCAGCGGTTGATGAGCAGACACTATACCAGGCTCTTGTTTTTATACAGTCGAAAGCAACTCTAAACGGTGAGATTCAATCAAGCGGTCGAGAGAAAAAAAAAAAAAACAGGCCGCGTAGATCGTATCCTACCGCCTCAAAATCACTGCTTTGCACACACACACACACACACATTGTCAAACCATCCCAGCCCTGCAGCTACAAAGTATGGGCACAGAGCTATGCACTGCTGATGCCGTGTTTGCTCAGCAGCTTCTTCCTCGCCGCTGCCATCGACTGCTGAAAGCAGAGGCCGATCTAAAGCTAACACTGCTGAGGGTGGAGGCCGTCCAGTTGACTGATGGGATTCAGTGGCTCAAACAGGGTGCGGTGTTCAGGTGTTAACATGTAATTATGAGTCTTTCTTTGGTCACAATGTGAAACGCACGGTTTCCAACTGCTGAGCTGCTTAATCGCAACCATTTCCAAGTGTTTCCAGGAGCCACACGTGACACATTGTTCGTCTGGCACGTTGACCTGGAAAACATAATGAATGAGCGGCAAAAAGAAGCCGTATTTACAAACACTGCAGCTCACGACTGCTGCTGGTGCTGCAGCGCCTCGTCTACGCCACCTCTGGTCGGGTTAACTCTTCAGTTTGGAAACTGTCGTTACCGTACAATCAATGTCTTCTTATGAAAATCACTTCAGTACAATTTGTTCAGGAACGCAAACATGGATACATGTATGGGGTTACTTTCTAACATACACAGCACTTGAACACACAAAACACACACTTCCTGTGCAGCACAAGTCGAGGCAGGCCCACAGCTGTGGCGTTCTTTTCTCTCTGACAAGCGCTGCGGGCGCATGCAGAAGTCAAGTCCTGACAAACATCAGACCTTAAACAAGCACTGTTTGGCGCCTCTGGTCTTGTCTGCCTCATACCTGACATGTCATGTCATGCCTGGAGCTTCTCCCAAACCTATTTAATTCAGCAATATTACTGAAGATGTTTTTTTCCCCTCAGTCGACAGATTTTTTTTTCCTCTCTCCTAAATCAAAGTTAAAACGTAGTCTTCTCAGGGTGAAGAAAATGATGGCTCAAGGTAAACTTAAACATGAACCAAAAACATTGGGCTAATAAGTGATGTTGTGTTGTAGTCATTTGTTAGTAGTGACCCTGTCTTTATTCCCGGTGACACCTGTCCCAAGGCAAACCTGTGCACTGACATTTGTGAAGCATGTGTCAAATATGCCTCTGTCACACTCAAGGTACGCCGGTGATCATGTGTTAAAAAGTAAGGCCAGAAGGTCAGTGTTTTTACAAGCAAACAACGAATTTTCATTATGGTTTTGTACAAAGATTTTTCTGATTTTTCTCACCTGCCTGTCACCTCACACAATATGCTCTTTCCCACATAAAATATTGACATATCCTATTGCTTCTATCATAAAAAACCCCTCCGCACTCTACCTTTTGTAAAAAAAAAAAAAAAAAAAATCCCTTCCACCTTTTCCCATCTAAATCTCACAGGACGTCTTCTTGTGATGGGCGAGTCGTGACAAGCTTCTTGACACAAACAAGTCTCAGCCCCATCTTGTGAGGCATGGGATGGGCCCACAGATGTTCCAGGGGCAAGCTGAGTCTTGCTTCCTTTCGCTAGAACACTCTTCTCTTTGAGCATTCAACGGCCCTCCTCCTCCTCCGGCGCAATGTGAGATGCAACCATCAAGCTTAACTCTCTCAAAAAGACAGAGCCCACTCCAGGAGCACAGGGTTCAGGAAAGAGGCACAGAGTATTTACACAAGTATTATCTACCGGCCCTCAATCCATTACTGTAATCCCCCGAGCTCTGCAGCACCCCAGTGATAGCCCTAACCGTGACATTCCTCTCCATTGACGACAGGCAGTGAGTACACACGACAAATGTAACCAATCTTCCAGCCCGACGTTTGTCACCAATGCCCGCCTCGTTGGCAACACTTAATTAACTTAGCGGGGTAGGAGAACAACGCCGAGCCACACACCTGTACGTCCTGTATTTGTGTGACAGATCGTTGTGTTTTTCTGCAGTCCAAAATAATAAAGGCGGGGGCCTGGTGACTGCCAATGAGGAAACGGTGTGGGAGCAGTTCTGGGAAATGTTGAGGTGTTGTATCTTTGCGTGAACGCATGCGTGTGTCACAGTCATCCCAGACAGTGAGATGTTAAGGTGTGGGTTAAAGATTAGGTGTGTCTCCATGAGAACAGTCATCAAAAAGCTTCGGTACACAGTCGTGTTAAGACCTTTGGAAGATCCCACAGGCCTTCAAAAAGATGAGCATTAGCAGACCTTTGCAAAGGCCAAAGCCTTCCTCGCCAATTGTTCTCCGCTCAGGGTTCTCTGCTATCAGTCCATCAGTCAGTCCAGCAGTTACACTTCAACCCTGAGATTAAGGGAGCTTTGTGACAGATCTCCTGAAATGACGTGAACAAGTTCCCTTCGAGATGTAAGTCGTCACTGTAATCACTATCTCTGCACGGGAGACGGATTAGGTGGAAGTATTTTAGTTACATGAACTGTACAATAGGGAACTGCTGCTGGGGGGTTTGCATCCTGGCAAATGAATGACAAAATTATCCAAATATTTGAGATAAATACTAAATATATCTGTACCACATAGGAAATAAGCATTTTTTCCCATATCTATTGTTTTTAATAAAACATTATTCGATCAATTCTATATCCAAAATCTTAAAAAGGTGAAATTAACCAAAAAAAAATTCTCTTACATCATTGGCTATGACTGTGGGACAGGGCTGTATCCTAACAGTGTTGCTCAGCTTTTGGGGCGTGTCTTCGTCTAACCACACTCCTCGCCTCCTCGCCGTTGCACATCAGAAAAACACTTTTGTTTTTTGGATGGTGAAAATGAGAGGGAAGAGTGAGGCAGTCTGGGAAATAGGTAAATGTCACAATCCCACACTTCTAACGATCGCCCAGCACTCCCTGAGTGCAGGCTGTTTACTTGGAAGACACATTTGAGGCGATGTTTGACGTTTAGCAGGTATAACTGGAGGTGCGGTGTGGTAATTTCTTTTTTAATCCCACAGGAATGAATTTGATTTTTGATTACCAAATCCATTTCCATATTTTTTGGCTCATGTTAAGGTGAATATATCTGCCACAAAGACAAAAATAATGGGACATCCAGGTTGCCAAGGATTTTTTTTTATCTTATACCCTAAAAAGCAGATAAATGTCCACCCAAGACGGTGTGTCCACACATAACTGCAGAGTTGTGCTGCTCAGGAGCATAAACAACCCAGGCTTCAGTCCTCTGATGCAACAGCTGTCCCTTAGCCCTGTCATACATAATGACAGAGAGAGAAAAGCTGGTTGTGTTGGTTTATGGGGCATCCAATGGTGATATCTGGCCTCACAGGACATCACCACACCTGGACTACCAGTAAAATGTGTTTACCTCTATCATCAACAGGGTTCCTTGACTCTGTGCTTCCACCTATGTCTGAATTTCACTGAAGTGTTTGTAACAAACACTCAAATCTATTATGAATCGGTGGTGGATTTTTGCATTAAATGCAGAAATTGTTATCGATTCTGCAGGTGAAAGTTTTAAGAGCAGAGTGGGTGTTACATATGAGTTGAAGACATGGATCTTGGCTGGAATTCTTTCTTGCCAAAGAGTGTTGTGCAACTGAGAACTGATACGTGTAAAATAGTGCCTGAAGCACAAATCACAAGATGAAGAATCATGAGTCAAAATGTCTTTTTTATTAGCTACTTTGAATGTTCTCAGCAGGGACTGTTAGGTTGTAAAGGCAGCTATTACGTTGGTTGTGGAAATTTACTATTATTGTGAATATTGTGACCTCCATCAAATGATGGTAAAATGCAGGTTCATAATTTTTTTAGGGCAAAATAATAAAAAAATCTAATTTAATTTAAATAAAAAAATCCCTGGTTTGTATGCAAAGGAACAAGTATCCAGTAATAAATGCACATCTGAATTAAGACCACAGTTTTGACCGTTATTAAACCTTAACTCCTTCAGGGAATACTGTAAGTAAACTATTCTGTGTTGAAGTTTGGCCTTTACATTATCAAACATTATCTGCTACAAGTGTAAAAATCTGTGATTTTTAGGCAAAATCGTGTTACGCATCTTACAAAGGACTGTGGGAATGTGATGAACTTGTCTTACCGTCCAGGTGGCAGACTTTGCAGTACTTGACTGCTGGAAGGACACATCAAATGTGTGAGGTCCAGCGTAGTCTGTGTTGGATGGGATGGCCGGTGAGGGAGAGAGGGCATCAAAAGTGGAGCTGGGTTGGGCATAAGGTGATGGTGCGGTCACGTTGTTCTGTGCATGGTCGTTGCTGTAGGGGCTGGTCGAGGTCGAGCCTCCGTTCTGAATGTTCTGATCCATGCTGTTCAGGAGCCCCAGGTTTGTATACTGTGACTGGAGACAGATTCAAAGACAGACGGTTGATGACATTAATTTGTGACATTCAACAGGTTTAGGGCAGGGACAGAGAGGAGATTATTGTCTTAGATTCTAAATTAAAAAACAAAGCAAACTATTTGGTTCCTTAGAGAAACAAAGGACACATGTTAATATTCTTTTCAAAAGAATCTGGGGAGCTGCTTGGGATACACACCCCAGGAAAGAATTTAAAAAACAAAATTCTCCAAAAATGTGCTTTATTTTCTGCTTCAATCCAATTGCACAAATGTGATTTCAAAATAAGTTACAATGTCTCCAAACACCTTTAACACTTGCAGTTAACACTTTCCAACAACAATTTTTGTTTCCAATTTTTTAAAACTTATTATTACATTATCTCTACAGGAAAATGACCTTAAATATTTTAAGTTACTAAAGTTGCCACAGTGAAACCCATCCCATCCCTCTTGTTCTACCTGCCTTTCACCCCTTCCCTTCAATAGGTGGCACATTCCTAGATGTGGTGTTTGGGAGCCATTAATCACAACATGGCCCTTTGTTATTGTCAGGCACGTCTGACCACAGCTGTCCAGTCTACACCCACCGCACCGATGGACATTTTAGCCAACTGACGAAACACACCTGAATATTGGCTTTGGAACTATTACCAGGGTCTGCGACATTTGAAGCAATGTTGCCGGTGAATCTCTCAACATGCTCTCACACAAACACACACAGTGAATCATCAGACAGACACACCTGAAAGGTCATTTCAGTCAACTGCGGCATCTTGTGCATTAGTGCCAGAGGGAAGCTTTCTATTGGGACGAGGGTCACCGTGTGTGAGGTTTTAGCTGTTTAACCCCTACAACCCCCCACTCTCACATTGCCCCTGTGATAACACAGCTTATGAGGCTCGTCTGGGGAACAATTGCATCGGCCGTGCAGGTGTTAGGAGGCAAGTGTTAGTTGAAACAATACACTAAAAAACAAACGACAACTGTGGAAAAGGGGAAATGACAACTTTTGTCTGCACGTTATTTCTAAGATTGTGTTTGCTCTACATACACGTCTAAAAGGATTTAACTCACCAAGTTAACCAAGACCTGGGCAAATCCAGTGGATTCAGATTCAGAAAATGTTATTCATCCCTGTGGGGCAACTGGGAAAAATGGGGCTAGACAGTGTTTTAACTAAAAGTTAACAAACCTGATTGAGATTTTTTGTGTTGCGTCAAAAACCACTAACCATCCTGTCAGCATGAACTTAAGTTTGATTCTTTACAACAGTGGCGCCACTTAGAGACAAAACAGCCTCCTCAGCAAGGTGATGCTGGCAGCTGCAAAGGTTAATGTGACAGCCACCAATTATCATCCTCAAATTATTATTCTAAAGAAAAGGTTGATGCTGGCCCAAGACCAAACATAGATAAAAGCAAAGGCATGACGCTGAATGGCTGACATAGAATACCTTACATTAAATACAGGGCCTTGGATAATGTCTGTCATGGCTGGAATAAAAATAAAGATCAAAGATGAGGAATGGAGGAAAGAAGCCATGACGCCTCAATGGGTGAGACTTCCCTAAAGTCATGTGTGTTTTAAAGTTAAATTGACTGTAAATGGTAAAAAAAAAAGTCCGAAAGAAAAGATTGTGCAGAGTTAGGCCCTTACCCTGGTTCCTGAGACCAGATCTTTTCCCCCTCTAATTCTGCAAGCATTTATTAGACACTTTATCTGCCCCTGAATATTCAATCTGTTGTCAAATCAGTCTAAAACCGAAACCGGTCACTAAGTTCTGCTGTAAATCCCAGGCCTTAAACTTGTTGTAGTTTTAGGGAATAATATAATTTTGTTTGAGAGCCTTCTAAAAGCTGTAAATCACTGCACAGTTGATAAAGCATAACTTATCCAATACTTTTATTGGTCTAGTTTTTCCCACCCTAAAGTCTTGGACAAAATTCTGCAGTGTTGATGGCAATTAAATGTTTTTCTTTTTTGTCATAAACAGTGATTGAATTTCTCTGTAAAAACTGTTCTGAAAAAAATAAACTGCTGTTGGCCAAAGAACGCTGATAAAGTCTGAACGACCACAAGATGACAGGAACCACAGCAGACCTGACCTGAGGGCCAAATAACTCCCATTCCAGGTTTTCCAGTGACCCAGACCAGCACATTAGAGATTCGGGGGTCTGTGATGAGTGACCACAGGGAAGGGAGGCGTTAAAGGCTTCGCAAGATGGGGGGGTTGAGGTGGAGTTGGGTGGGCAGCGGGGGATCTGGCTACCTCTTTTACCTGCTGGGGAGGGCAGAGAAGGTGATTGTATCTACATCAACACACCATTAAAGCAATTACGACCCTGGACTAAACAGCAGCGCCTGGCCAGCCACATTGTAATGGCTGCAGCGGCTCCCTGGAGACTGGAGACGGGACGAGGGAGGGGGGAATTGGGGAGAACCCGATACCTCACACAGTGGAGGGATTGAGCTGGACACCACTTAAAGACCGCTGCTCAACAACTTAAAAGACAGTGACCTGACATATCTGCTATCAGCAACCTGCAATCTGATAATCTGTCACCGCTCAGTTACTCGGCGTTAGGTTTGCGTTAAGGGCTCAGTAGAAAAAAACAAAAGTCAACCAAACAAAAACAATCAATGACAAAACATACAGTTCCTTAAGTATCTTATACCTTATATTTACACATGATTTGGGGAATTGATTAAAGAATAGTGTCCGACTTAACAGGATCTTCTTTATGATTTGTTGGCCAAAAAAAATTACTTGACCAATATGTAGAACGCTCCATATTACTCCTATACAAATAGCTATTAATCCAGACACCAGAAAGACATTTTTACCAATGACGTCAGCGAGCAAATATAAATCACCATCCATAAATCACAGTGGTTGCACTTTCATTGTGGGAAAAGGTCATTTATCTGCACTAGCCTGGAATATGTATTTATTTTGAAAAGTCTCCCTACATTTAAATTACTGTTTTAATTCCCCAATAAAATCTAGAAATAAAAAAGAAAAACAACTATCCAATGCTCTTCTGTGTCCACTAGGGTTAGTTGTTAAAAAAGAGACATTGTCTTTTTTCGATTACTTTTTTTTCACCTAAAAGACACACATATCTTAATAGTACCAGCATTTTTAACCACACGGACAGATGACCAACAATGACAAAAAACATATCACTGTATGAAAAAAACACAAAGAAAAACTTTTTTCCAGCAGGATATTTCAGAAATAGGACATGATTGAAAAAGTCCAGATGTTAACAACCTCGTCTCTTTGCGTCTTGTGTCAGTTCATTTTTTAAGTTAACTCTGGAATTATTTTAACTTGTATTTGACTGCAGTTCCATGGGTTGTGCGAACTCAAACTAAAGGACAGCTGCGGTGGCAGATGCCTCACAACCAGCCCCGGTGCTGGACTTACCTCGCTGTAGGATGTGGCGGTCCCTGTCTCCAGGTACAACATGTTTGCGCTGAGATTGAGCAGAGCTGCTGCTGTTTGCTCCACTGGCTCCAGGGTTTCACAAATCGCTTTTACTCACTCTTAGCGGGTGATGTGGACTACAATTGCAAAGTGGACAAGTAGAGGCTTCTATAGGAATCTATGGGAATGCCATATATACCTGGAGGACAGGGGGAGTGGTCTAAGGAGACCGACCTGTTCAATACCTGAATCCACACCCATCTCCTGAAGGAGACTTCTCATGGAGCTCTTCAGAGCTCTACCACCAGGGAGGTTGTATCAGCTAAGTAAGCGCACGTTTGACATTAAACCCAACAATGATTGTATTCAAATCAAACATTTGGAATTTAAAAAAAGCCAATATTCTTAGCAAAAGATCATAAAAAGATGCTACTCTGACACACTGTTTAGCTTCACAGAATAATCTTCCTCAGCACCTGTCCCCTTCATGCACTTTAATTTAACTCGATTGTTAATCCTCATCTTGGAAGTCACTCTGGATAAAAGCATCTAATTAATGCATACATGTAAATATAAAATATTCCACAATATACACAAAACTTGAGTAGACAGACAGGAGTCGGCCTAATGTCACTCAATGTCAAACCACTCAACATAGATGCAGAAATCTCTCTCCTTCAGTGTTTTTTTTTTTTTTTTATCACAGGTGAGAACTCTGAAACCAGTCAAGTGTGGAGCCCCACAGAAAGGAAAGTGATGGCGCTGCGTCAGGACAGCAACAGCCTCAACCTGAGTATCTCCTTAGCATATGAATGTCTCCCTTCTGCAGCTATCAGGCTATCATAATGCAAGTCCCCCCCCTGGCCCCCAGCCCCCAAGATAAACAATGCGGCTCCTGTAGATCACATGTATCCATCAGAGAGGACTGATGTCGATCTGTTTTGGAAACATTCAAACATTTTCTCACACATGCTGTAAAGTTGACAGTGCTGCAAAGAGACCGGCGTAGAAATGGTTCAATTACAAAAAATGGCAATTTTAAGAAATGTTAAAAATATATATAGCTATTTAACTATATATGTATAATGTAAAAACACATTTCATGTTCAAAACAAATCTAAAGCCCTTGCACCTATTAATATAATATAAAGGATAAATATTTTTCCACACATATGCAGACATATACTGTGGAAGATGTTGCTAAGCTGCACTGCGTCAAGGGAGTGGCCTGAATGACCAGCAGAGTGCAAGTAATGTCTATAACTGCGAAGCTGCATGGCTTAAGGTTTTGCCCTGTGGTCAGAACAATTTAAAAGCTGTCTAAATGAAGTGAAGGTAGTGGCTCCAATCAACAGCCACACCCGGTGCAGCCCCGGGGCTGCAGGTCAGCCTGTCACAAAAGGCAAATGAACACTTAAAAGAAGCCATTCTTCAGCCTCACAGCAAATCCAGGCTTCATGAGGGCCCGGCCAAGGCTTCTGAGGGTGATAATTAGTTAACCTAAACAAACTTCTAATTATGTTAAAACAACATCAATGTCTGGAAAGAAGATAGGGTACTCATCGGAATAAGACGGGGAGACACACAGATTGGAGCCCGGTGCTAAAATAATAATTTTACCACTCATGGTTTAAATTACCATTAGCATTTTGTTTAAGAAAGTTGTACCTTACTGTATCTGCTGAAGTGAAATATAGAGTTATCAATTGTTAGAGTTATCAACGGACACAAAACCCAGGATTTTGTAGGGTTATAATTAACGATATACCAAATACTTAAAAAAACACGCCTAACTTTGATATGGAAATACAGCAGGAGGGACGAGAAATGATCCATGTAGCGATGGAAGCTGAGAATCTGCTCAGAGACTGAGAGAAGTGCAGCTCACAGGAGAAGAAAATGAGAGTGCAGAAACTGCTACCCACGGCAATCTTTGTTTTGGTGCATCATTATGTCTTGACTTGTAGAGAAATATTGTTAGATTTTTCAGCACTTGCACTAAATCTCAAAACTCTTTTGCTGCCGTTTCATGTAAAATGTACTTGGCTTAAAGGCACTGTGTTTTTACGAGAGAGCTTATTCAGTGTAATGTATCTTCCAACAGGCCTAAAGACTTTTACAGTATTATTAAATGTAAAGTAAATGTTATATATCATTAATATAATTTCACACGATTGCTATGCATTGATAATACTGAGCTCATATCCATAAATTCATCATTTATAAGGGCTGCCAAGGGTTTAGCTTTGAGCTGAGAATTTTCCGTCAGCCCATCCCTTGGTATGATTAAATATATAATTGACTAATAGTATCAAATAGGTGTCAATTATTACAATTTTGATATTCAGGTCTAAACACGGTCAAACTAAAACAGAAAAAAAAAACTGTGTATGAAGTTAAAAGCTTGGTCAACAGTCAAACGCCACAGAGCAACAGTAACAAGCTACAACGATACGATCATCAACAGCAGGTTGGGGGTGAGTGGGCGGAGGTTGGAGGAGCTGGTGGTTTTGGTTCTGAAATGTTGTACCACAGCAGACCTCCTCAGTTAAAGTGAGGACCTCTTCTCCACGACTTTTATGACAGACCTAACACGCCAATACCTCAGAAAAAAAGTGTCTTTACAAATTTACGTTTAAGAAACCACATTAACAAGCAGTTGAAACAAATATACAAGTTACTTTTACAACCAGAAAGGGAATTTTGTCCACCAAAGATGGACGGCAGTCAAGCAGTTGTTTGTCCATTTTGTGGACACATTAGCTGACCGACGTGGCTTTGGGCCTCGTGCGGCTGCACGGAAATGCACCGCTTGGTACATTCATTTCCTGGTAGAAAAAGTTATTTATAAATTTGTTTCCGCCGTTTGTGAAAGCGTTTCGATGTCTCCAGACATTTACATTTTTCATGGGCAATGAAATTGTGTTTCCTGTTTTGTAAAAGTGTTTCTTATTTTGTAAAATCTTTTTGCACCGAACCTAAAGCACCCAACTCTTGTGTACTGCTGCTGGAGCCATAATTTTCCGAAGGATAATCTAGATGGATTAATAAAGTTCTATCTATCTGTAACTTATCACCTCTGATTTGTAGTTAATGTAGTTGCAAATCTATCTATCTAATTATCTATCTATCTATCTATCTAGCTAGCTAGCTATCTATCTATCTACCTACCTACCTATCTGTCTATCACCTTTACAAACCTTTGCACCAACTAATATTCAGTCAGAGTAACTATTTTCTCCAGTTTGTAAACCTACAAATTCTACAAACATCAATTCCAAATCAAATGTATCAGTTTAGATGCAGCAGACGTGTGAAACCAGTGAAAGAGACCAAATGAAGCGGAACCTGTGCTTCAGACAATGAGGCTTTGCCAAAGGTTTGTCTCCTTAAACAGCCCGTGCCTTAAGTCAGCTTAGGTCAGTATCATGTGTCAGTCTGTCCGGGCTCAAAAGAGCACAGACACCTGCCGTGGAAACATAGTAAACTCCCATCCAGGCTGATGGACAAAGGCAGAGACACTGAGCATCACTTGGGTGGCAAATCCTAGATTTCCAACCTCAACTGCCCCCAAAACCAAGACGCTTTAAAAGTTAACTGAATAAGCTACTAGTCAGTTTACAATATCCTGCAGGTAGTTTGATTCCAGGGACTTCTTAAAGAATTTAATGCAGAGCAGAAATCTACCATATACAGCACATTAGGGTTATGATGGGAGTTTTTCCAACGCTTTGCAAGGGTCGATAAGGACAAGGGGTGTTTGTCTACATGGGACTACCTTAAATGCGGGCACTGTGAGTCTGGTACTGTTTCGTTCTGGCAGGGGGAGTACCAATGGAAATTGGGTACATTTACATTTTTGTTCACTTCTTCAGCTAAGATAATAAATTAATATTTTCTTCCAATTAAGCACAGAATGGATACTGTATTTGTAATCAAAAGATCAGATCACTAGTGCAGAATTACAGTATTTTTGCATACATCTCTATTCCACTATATCTGGTACAGCTTACAAGGCTTTTAATAACAAAAATAAATCTGTATGAAGTACCACATATAAAGAGTCTGACTTGCACTTACAGAGAGAGAATGTTGATGCTGCCTAATGGGATATATGGCATACAAGGGGAGAATAGAAACAAAACCATCTTCTGTATTTAGCATCATGAGACAACATGTCTCTCGGATTTGGCCACAAACTAGAAACTGGTATTAAAGCCATCGATCGGAAAGAAACACTTTATACGTTTTTGAGAAATAAGTTTAACGTGTCTCAATTTCTTCAGCCCTATGAATATATGTGTGTAGGGGTGTATTTATGCATATATTTATTTCTCATTCTATTATTGTTTTTCTATCATTATTCTTATCATAGCTTATTGTTTGTGAAGCTACTTTGCAAAGTGTTTTTCCCCCTCGGGGGATGAACAATAAACCATTCAATTTTATTAACATGGAATAAAATATAAGTTAACAAGTGTTCTTGTTCTGTTCATATTACTACATAGCTCCTCCTCTACACACTATCACAGTTCTCATTTTGTTATTTCAGTAAATAGCAATTAAAAAAGAACAAAACACCTATTATAAATACAAAGAAAAAAGTCAAAATTTAGAAAAAATAAGACGATATATAAAGTATTAGACCTACAAAAGTTTTGGCCTTATAGAATGTGCATTTCTTACTTCTATGTAGGGGTGCAAACAATGTTATCACATCAGTAAAACAGTTATTTTTGCATAAGAATCTTTTAACACTAAATAATCACATTAAGGGCAGCAGTGGTGGCTGAGTGGTTTATAAAGCTGACTTTTAGTTTTAATTCACCAGCTGCCAGGTTGCAACTAAGGTGCTCTGATCGTGGCACTGTCCAAACCCAAATAAATTCCAATGGGTTCACCACCCACAGGAAGGCTGACAGTATGGAGCAGTGTGATTTGGGTGTCAGTGGTGGAGACAGCTGCCCCAGAAACGGATAAGCAGATGCATAAATGAATAATCGCATGAACACTGTGTAATAAACTGACACTGAAAAACACACCTGAGTGAGGGGAAAAATTGCATCAGGCAAGTTCTTCAAAGGTGACAAGATTATGATTAAATCAAAAAATTCCTTTAACTAATAAAAAGTAAATTCCAAACATGTGCAGTTGCTTTTAAAACCATGAATCATATTGGGGAGAGACCTGGCAAATCAGACGAAGAGAAACAGAGGGAGAGAAGAGTTGAAAAAAAAAAAATCTATCAATGCAAACACAGAAGTCTTACGTCGATTGAACTACTTTGCGGTGAAGGTTCTTCCCTCTGTTGATGACTCACGGCTGAGACCTTATCTGGGTGTAAAATCAGCTGTTTGGGGTAGAATATAAGGTTTCTACTGCCACTATATCTGCTACATTCCTTAATGTTATTCTACCCTCTGCTTCCTCCCCCCATTGCCACTCTTCACCTTTACAACTTGAAGACATGTACTGATAGATGAGCACTGGGACCTCTGCAGCTCAGGCAGGTGCTGTGCTAAATTGGTGCCCTGCAGCTACGGAAAAAAAAAAAAAATCTCAAAAAAAAAAAAAAAAAGGAATTTCGGATTAAACATGAAGCCAACACAATACAAATAAGTCTACCAGGGCACCAAACACTAAACACTCTAATGACTCATGTAAGAGGAACAAGAGCAGGACTAGAAGGTCTGCCCACCACAAGCTTTTCATTACAACAGACACTTGGTAATAAAGGACAGGGCTTGGTGATTGGCAAGGTGCCATGTCAGCAAGAACATTGCCCCCACATGGATGGTGTTAGAGTGGCGGGAGTGCCAATCAGCCTGCCGCACACAACTTTGGTGCGGAGGAAGGTGGGTGGTAGGGAGGGGCGATTAATCACCAATTCATGAGAACAAATGCCCCTGGAGGGTGCATAAGGTAACATCACTCAGTTCTTTAAAAAAAAAAGTGTAATTTGTGATTTTTGTTCCCCTCCCTGGCTGAACAACAGCATTCCAGCACTGGGAGGGGAACACACACAACTCCACTTAACAGCAGAACTGCTTAAAGACATGTCTCCTCCTTAGAGGAAAGCTACAAAGTCCCCTCAGCTTAGGGCAGAGTAAAAATTAAGACTAGAGTGAGTTGTTCATTTTCTTTTAAACAATACTTTGCGTTTGGATATTTAACAATAATGGACAAATATTAACTTAGTTTTGCCGCAACATCCTAGGTCTATGTAAAAAAGGATAACAATAATATAGTAATAATATAATATAGAAATATAAAAAACCTGACAATGTGGAGGTGTTAGGCCATCAGACCCATTTTTTTTGGACCTGTCCTGTCCAGATAATCTGGAGTGAAGTGAAAAAGAATATTTCAAAAATTCTGTTTTGCATATTAATGAGTTATTTACACTTTATCTTAAAAGTTATTTACACTTTATCTTGAAAAAATATACCTAATGGACTGACTACAACTGATGTTTATCTTCTTAAAGTCACAAAATGTTGCCTTCCAATTGCCCCCTCTACAGATACTGTTGTAAACGTTGTAAAACAATGACATGTCCTGGAGCAGATGATTTACTCAATCTGACTCCATATAGACCCAGGTGAAAAAAGATGACAGAAGTGAATCCTTATACGGCCCAGGAGGGAGATTGTAAATGATGTGTTAAAAACATGGGACCTTGTCTATTGCATATATATCTTAATGCATATTTGTTTGATTCTCCAGTGTTTTTTAATCTGCTTTAGCTTTAGCTTCTTAAGATGATGAATACAAACCTACTATTCTTGACCAAAAGTACAATTTATTTAATTGTGTGCAATGCCTAATTATAAGACAGAGGCGAGAGATTTTATATCTCTGTACATGTAATAATGGCTTCTATTCTTGAAATTTCTGTCTGTGAAAAGCCCTCCAGGTCCAGCTCAGGCGAACCAAGATAGCATCACCCCCTAACAAACAGCATTTCAGACATAAACAGATAAACCGACCTCATTCACGGAGCTATGAGCCTCATTTTGAATCACTGAGTCATGCCAAATTCCTTTTACAATACTAAAAAGTTTGTACGCCAGTTCTTTGTTGCATTTCTTTGTTCGCTTGATAAAAATAACTACATTTCACCAAACGCTAAAGGAGTTGCATTATATTGTTATAAAGGGAATAACTTTAAAATATCATGGACCTGCAGTGTGGTAGTGCTAACAAAAGAAGAACAATGATGCGACATAAGAAGATGCAAAAATACTTTAAAACTGTCAAATTAATCATCTGTTGGCTTCAATATGCAAGTGAAATGATCAAGTTTGTGGTTATGATGTGATTCAACAAAAAGTAAAACGACACAGTTGAAATTAATAGGTTACATTAGTGAACCAATAACCAGTTAATCAACTGTGGAATGTAAAATGTGTTTCCCTAGGCCACAACAATAATGGGTTTAAGTTGTTTTTGGTAATTCTTTCTTAGTTTTGACATTTGCCCCTGATAAAACTAGCTACCCAACTGACAACATGTCTCTTCATTCATCCATTCATCCTCTTATCCGTTGCCAGGTCTCAAGGGGCAGCAGTCTCCACCACTGCCACCCAAATCACACTGCTCCGTACTGTGAGTCTTCCTGTGGGTGAGCCTACTGGAAGTCATGTAGGTCGGAAGGTGCTATCACATTTCTTCAATTTGACTTAGTTCAAAAGTGTACAGCATGTAAAAAAAACCTGCATCTGTTTAATATAAATATCTTGCCTACGTCAGACATGGGTCAATAATTTAACTCGCGGGTCGTATTGGTTCCTATAATTAGGCACTGGGTCCAGGTAGAAAGCAGAAGTATTAGGATAATATAATTCAATAGTATAGTTTTGATTAGATTTAAGTGCCAAATGAACCACGTCTGGTCCCAGAGCCGTACTTTGGCCTGGTCTGGCCTATGTGGATGCAGGAGCTGTGATAAAAATAACCAAACAAACATCCCATATACTTACAGACTGTGTGTCTTCCTGTCCATGCATGGTGAAACAGTCCATACTGATCTGGATGGTGTTTCCGGCAGAGCCATTTGCTGGACTTTCTGTGAAGTTCAGCTCAATAGGCTGGACTGAATGAATGGCCGACCTGCAACAAAATCAGATATATCACACTGCGATGCAGACTGGAGTCAGTGAGTTATTGCATCTACCGTGAATTGTCTTTGGTTTATCATCCACTTACTGGTCAAGCATGTCAAAGAGCTGGTGAAAAACATCTTGGCTAAGAAAGTCAGTTGCCTGTGTAGTGTGATTTGCTGTCATTGTGTTGAGGAATGAGCCTTCTCTCCAGGATAAACAAGATTGAGTGTCCCTAATCCTGCAAAATAAAAAAAAGATATAAGAAAATATTATAATATATTTTTAAATATACCAGTAATACATATATAAATGATCATTTATTTTAAATGCAAGTTGAAAATATTCTGCAAACCAACAAGATAAACTGCAAAGCTGCGGCCTGGCCACCCAGTCAGCAGAGATAAAAAGGAGGAGGAGGAGGAGATGTCCTGCACCGGCAGCCATTCATGTGGAGCACATCCATTGTGAAGAAGTCAGGCTACATACTGCAGAATATTTGTACCACACATAATGGTGATTATGCACCATTCAGACAGAGACACTTGGACCTGCTCCTCTGAAACATTACACCTGCTTCACAAGCCTGCATGCCATTGTTCCTGCTGAAGTGGCGCACGCTGCAGTCTTAGACAGGCGGAATTCCCCCCACAGTCTATATGATAGCACTGCTGCAACTTGTGGTATGTGTACAGCTGGACCAGTCTGAAGGGGTTGGAGAGGTGGGGTAAAGGCGGTGGAGTTGATGAGGTTGGTGGGTTGGTGGGTGGATGGGGGCATGATCTGAAGCTGGCACTATTTTGGGTTTTGGAATTTCCCAACACTGCGTGATGAATGATATTAATACCTGACTTACAAACACAGGCATATCTAATGAAGCCAATCATTTTAGTTATGCAGAAATCCCACATGAAGGGCTGGTGCATGTACTGTAGGATGAACATTTGGGAGTTTCTGATTATTGAAGGCCTTTTTTTTTTTAAATTTGCTGCTTAAGCAAAACAACTCCTAAGCAGGCAACACAGTTACACAAGTGAGAACTCACTGTGGACGAGGGTTTAACACAGGCGGTGGACACAACTATCAGAATTGGATACTTTTTATAATTTCTTATATTTATAATTATATGATTTAAATATATCATAAATATATGATTTTGTATAAATTAAATTATAAATAAAAAAATATATAAATATACATGGCCCAGTGGTTAAGAAAGCAGACTTGGGTCCGCAAGGCCCTGGTTCGAATCCCCCTACCGCCAAGTTACCACTGAGGTGCCCTAAGCATGGTATCATCCACACTCACAGCTCCCCGGGTGCTCAAAGCTGCCCACTGTTCACTTTGGTGATGGAATGAATGCACAGGTGACATTTTGTTGTGTGAATTACAATGTCACAATGACAAAAAATTAACTTAACCTTAAAATCATTTGGATTTGTTTATGCTGTCAAAACAAAAAGTTATACAAAGTTTAAATGAATAACTGATACATTTAAAGTAATTATAATGCTAAAATGGCAAAATTACATTGGTAAAAAATGTACATGATATATACAGCACAGACACTTCATTACACCAACCTAGAACGCTAAATAAAAATTCTTTTTGGTTTATTATAGGGAGAAAACCCACCATTTGTTATAATAATAACAGCACATTTTACTACGGCTAAAAACCTATGAATGTGAGCTGGTTATAGGTTTTCAGCGATACTTACACTTTTAAAAAACAAACCTAACCTTCTATTTTGAACATTACGAGGTGTAAATGTAAGTCAGCATCAGTAAGGCTTTAGTGCTGATTTCATATCCTTCTTATTCAACGATTATAACATTTCTTCTTTAACCTGTCAACCTTTAACCTTCTCTACAGTAGAATATGTTCTTAAAATATCTGACTATTTTATGCGTAGGGTTAAAGAAAAAAACTGGAAAAAAAAATATTTTCTGTTTTTCAATGTATCTTTTCCAGTGTAGCAGCTGCAGCGACTGGTTTGATGTAGTCGTGTTTATGATCATGATCACGCAAAATAAACCTCAGCAGCAGCACAGTAAGATGAATAATATCATAAAGTCACTACATTGTTAAAACATGATTTATTGATATATTTGTAAATATTAGAATATAATCTGATTGTTGTTTATCTATATTTATCACTTGATAAAACAGACCAGCTACAACCTTTAGAATTTCTGTCTATGGACTAAAATTGGACTTTTAAAATTATTTGCAACAGTAATAACATTTAATTTTGTAAAACAAAATAATAAAAAAATAATTAGTATAATCTTCAAAATGCATCTGTTTCAGACATACATTTTCTGTCGGCTCAGGTACAGCTCACACACTGGACAGTTAACACAGTCAGTCTAACCTCAGGACCAGACTGTGATAAACAGACCATTAAACCTCCTCACACAGTAATGCTGCTGATCTATGTTTTCTTTTCTTTTTTTTACTGCGGAAGAAAACAAGAGAAAACACTTATATTTTCTCTGTTTTATTTTAATTTAATAAAACGGGCATCATGTACATTTACATACATGATGAGGAGGATTATTATGGAATAAACTGCTGATTTGTCTGTTTTTCACAGATTTTATTTCCTATTGTTAAAAGCAATAACAACATCAATAATAATAATAGTTAAGTTCAGTGTTATTGAAAGGCTACAGGCCATTAATAAAAAAATATTATATTTGTTGTTCATGGTATTCCATAGGTGCAGATGGACTACAAATACATTCTTAGATATTTTTAGTAAATATGCCTGTATGTACTCGTTCTTCTAATTTTTACGAATGAACATTTGAAGATTTTAGGTTTTTACC
This sequence comes from Paraplagusia blochii, assembly GCA_016785265.1. Classification (NCBI taxonomy): domain Eukaryota; kingdom Metazoa; phylum Chordata; class Actinopteri; order Pleuronectiformes; family Cynoglossidae; genus Paraplagusia; species Paraplagusia blochii. Next base: position 58,936 of record JAFBJS010005278.1, read on the forward strand.
AAGTAAATGAGTGAAGCTCTGCTCTGATTGTTCAGAGTGTCTGGTTACTCAGAGTTTCTCAGTTAGCCTAAGGCCAAGGCTGTTCAGCATCCACTTAAAGACGGTGCTGCGCCTCCAGACAGGACTGGAGCAAAGGTCAGCTCCAAACAGAGTTGGCTATTGTCTGTTGGCAGGTTGGGCACACCGACCGATGAAAATGCAATCAAAACAAACAGCGCAGCCAATTGGGGCCCTTCTCCAGTGTACCTATTAATCACTTGTTCAAAGACCCAAGACCTTCTCCCCCAAATCTGTCAGCTCTGGCTGGAAGAGAGACACGACTCCAAAACAATAGAAAGCACCTGAGTTTCTCCTCCTCTTATCCCTTGACTTTATACAAGTGAAACTGTCTGAGACCAAATCCTCGGGGGAAAAATGAGAAAGCAAAGATTCCTTAAGGGAGTGGAATGGAAAGAAAGTAAATATTGGCAAATTAAGGAACCTAAAACTATTGAAATAAAATTAAACTAGTATTTGATTAAATCAGTTTGTCATGAGAACTTATGTTACACTTTTATCTTATGAATAACTCCACACTGGTCTCCCATAGAAACTAGTATGATAGAGAGAATATTTAGAGTTGTAAAAGCTAAAATGAGGCAAACAAAAAGCCAACAGTCAGATTTATCTAATTATTTTGTAAAAGTTGTTCCTTGCGAACTAGTTTCTTACATATGTTCAGGTCTATAATACAGTAAAAATACTCAACAGTGACAGTACTCAACAGTAAGAATACTCAAAGAAATAAATGGCACAGTTTTTTTTGTTATGACTCATTATTAAAGTGCATTTAATCCAATTTCCAGGGAGTCAGCCAATAGAAACTCTAATAGTTCTTGAATGCAACAATCACAGGTGCTGCAACCACCATGGAGGCCTGTCTATGGAGCATGGGTGGCAACTACAACTAAATAATAAGGAAACTGCTGCAGTAACGAATCTGAATCTGTCTCTAACAGCCCAGTCCATTAAACTATTTGATTCTCTAACATTGACAACTCATCTTATCTCCACTTGTGGAAATTAACTCTTCAATGGTATCAATTACATTTTGACAGATTCAACTACTCATTTTTCAACATATTTATATTTTTTCAATAAAATATTTACAAAACATGATTTCAGATGTTAATTAAATGTCATTGTTATGTATACATTCACATAAAATATACAATAAAAAGGGCAAGATTTTAGGTTGTTAATTTCAATAATCTATTTTGTACTTACCGATGGAAAGGGAACTCTGAGTAGTACTGCACAGCTGGGTACGGTGAATTCATATTTTAAGTTAAGTTTAACAAAATGATTAACTTAAATATTCACGTATCAAAGTCAGCAAAATTATTTGGTAGAGAAAAACACATATAGACACGAAAAAAATTGGCCTACATTAAAGTGCCAGAGGGTACAGTGCAGAGTGGAGGAAGTTTGAGTGATGTTTTGAATTTAGAATTTTTTTTTTTCTTAAAGCAGTCCTACAGAGAGGAGGGGTCTGTACTTGTGCCGACCAATCCCCTGCCACAGTTGTACAAGATATCACTCACTCACAGTTGCTAGGATATAGATATCAAGCAACTACATATGACTCTGCCCTCGCACCCACTGCCCCCATCAACAGCACATTCACATAATCCTGAAAAACTCCACCTCAGCCACAACGCGAGAGCCCCTTTGGCCACTTCTGATATTTCCACCTGTAGTCCCCTGTGGTTATGTAGCTCTGAGGACCAATGTTGCGTCATTCATTTTGTTTAGACCCTGGGGATTTAAGGCATGCTGAACTTTGCCATACACTGTGAAAGACACCAAAAAAGCTAATATTTGGCAGCATGTGGAAACACCTTCATAATGTATGTAAGGCCAGACAGTACCGTTAAATTCTTAATAGTAATATTTATTAATTCTTATTCTTCACTCACCCAGATCCTGTGATTCAGTATCCAACTCATCTTGTCCATTAAGTGTGACACTGTAAACCTAGAGGTCGTGTGTGGTTTTCAGGGATGAGCAGCAGATGAATCAGCATGCTAAAATAAAGGGGTCACAGGAAGGGGAATGTTAATAAATAGATGCAGTGTATCCAGGGAACACAAACCTCTAAGCTGCTCTCTTGTTTTCTTTTTTTTCCTTTTCATTAAAGACACTCTTCTTAGCCCTCTCTCTCCTGCATCTATCTGTCTGTCTGTCTATCTGTCTGTCTGTCTGTGACACCACAAAAATGACCTTCATTTTAGTTCTACAGTTGATATCAGAATACAAGCTGATGAGTCAACAAGATGTTTTTCTGACACCTTTATCTAGAGCTGCATTTTCATTAAACCAGGTGTAACCTTGTTGTATTTTACTCTTCTGAATAAAGACAGGGACAGCAGTGCCAACCTGGGGGTAAAGGAATCAGACCTAGGTCTTCAAGGGCTTCGAGTTGCAATCCACCAGCTGCCAGGTTGCACCGTCCAGACCCACACAATCTCCAGTGACCTCAAAACCCACAGAAGGGCTTTCAATGTGCAGCGGTGTGAGACTGCTCATCTCAGCAACTGATAAGAGGATGAAGATGAATAATTAAATAAATGAATGTCATCTTCTAAACGTAATATACACAAAGCAAAGAAAGCAACTAATAAGCACAGGATTCTTTGTTAAATACATAGTTCCACTTGGGCTTGAACCCTGGACCTTACCGAATGTAAGGCACGCATAATAACAATTACACTATAGAACCACGCAATTCAATGTTACTTTGCAAAACTAAAATTGTAACAATGTACATTGTATGTCACTTATGCCCAACAAATTTGTTCTGTGATCTTTCCAATTAGTATTTAAATAGAAATAAAATTACAAATTAATTAAAATTACATTCATATACTGAATGTAATCAGAATCAATCGCATCTCCAGCCTGATGGGATGGACCAGTCTTTTTTGGTATTAGTTATTCTTCGGAATATTGGAAGCAATAAAAAAAAAAAATAAAATAAGTAACTATTCTACCGCACTCTCAGAAACAATAATTTTAACATGTAAAGAAGAAAAAAGCAGGAATGAGGACATTAGAGGGACAACACAGACAGGAAGATTTGGAGAAAGGCTAGAGAAGCCAGATTGAGATGGTTTGACATGTTCAGAGGAGGGACAGTGGATGCATTGGTAGAAGAATGATCCTAGAGATGGAGCTACCAGGTAGGAGCCAAAGAGGAGATTGATGGATGCAGTGAGGGAGGACATGGAGGTAGTTGGAGTCAGAGTTGAGAATACACAGGATGGGGAGATGGAAATTGTTGTCTCGCTGTTGCAACCGCTGAAAAAGGGACAAGCCAGAAGAAAGAACAGATGATGGTGTCATGTATAGGCTGCACAGAGATTTCTAGGGTGAACCTCTGTACATTTTACTAGACTGACGTAGCTCTGGTTGTTAGTGTGATGTCTACATGGATTACCCTTCTTATCCTCACTACTGCCACCTGTGTGATGTCTGCTGCATGTGTCTCCGCGTTGTCGGGGACCTCACCCCTTACACCTGCCCTCCTCTGTCGTCCAATCTCCAGTGATTTCCTGACGTGTACCACAGAGGCCCCACTTCTTGTGTGTATATAACCATCCATTGACCCCCACTAACCCTGTTCCCTATTATTACCTATTTATTCTCTGTTGACAAGCAGGTTGTAGGGTTCAGTTCATACCTGTGTTTTATGTCAATGCCAGCTGCTTGCCGGCAATTTTTTTTATTACCCTGTCGTGTACACGTTCATCCATGTATTTTCTGCTTTCCTTTCACCTCTGAGCTCTTACTGCTGGTGCTCTGCCACAAAGCACACTGAAATTTTTTTTTTCTCGAACCTACAACGTGAACGTCTTCCACTGATTTCAGAGAAATAAATCTGAACATACCTGACTGAAAGATTTTTTTCTGATATATTTTTCATAGAATAATATCTATAGTCTGTATGATTGCAAACTCGTGTGATGTATTGTGTACTACGCAGTATGCACTATGGCCAACATTCTACAGACACCCCTTCTCTCCCCTCATCAAAATCAGGATTTGATTTGTTGCTACTGTTTTTATTGTTATTTTTTTTTTTCATATTCAGTATTCATATTCATTTTAATTGTCTAGTTAATTTCTGATGCCGATATGAACCAATACCGATATGAGCCGATACCGATATAGGCAGCTAATTTCCCCTGAAATAGTGTGATACCAGACTAAATTGATTCTATAAATAACTGTGTACAACATGAACACAAAACTTCAATATAAGTTATGAAAAAATGACACATTTATTTTTTACCATTTTGTCTGTAACAGTCCTATGATTCTTTGTGCAGCATTAGATGTAAGAAATGTCTAGTGTTGGACAGAAGAACTTTCCAAAAACATTGATTAACATTATAAACCGGGTTCATTCAGCCTCACAACAATAGTCAATATAAATGAGCACAGATAGAAACAGCTGCAGTATAACATTAAAATGTCCTCTTGAACCCGTTGATGACATGAGAGACGACACTGAACGGCGTTTCACTGGCAAATGTCCGAGAAATAATTATTTCTAATACAATTAGTCCTGACATAGCCCGGCTACAGAAACTCCACACGTTTAGTAAAACCAGCGTCTTGAATGGGAGAGAACGGCTGGTTCTCCTGGACAATGTACTCCGTGAAGTTTGTCTGATTTTTTTTTACCGTATTTAACTTTGAGTCTTTTAAGGGAGAGAGACAGCAGCTGTTGCTGCTGCTGCTTCATCGTTGTCATTTCACTGAGTCCATTCCGTGTTGTTTTTCTTTACTTCGTGATAAAGTATTTAAATCTTACCCCTCCACCCCCACATGACCAGCTCCTTGCAGTCATTAAGAATTACAGTTTTCTATCCACAAAAAACTCCAGACCCCGTACCCACAAATGCATCTATGGACATGCACCTACTTACCTCCAAGACCTCATCGCCCTACAGTCCACCACTCGCACCCTCAGATCTACCGACACTCATCTCCTCCAGGTTCCAAGGACCAGGCTCTCCACAATGGGATCCGGGCCTTTTGTGCTGCTGCTCCACGCCTGTGGAACAGCCTTCCACCTCTCTTAAGAGCCACCCATGACATTGACTCCTTCAAAAAAGGCCTAAAAACCTTCTTATTCCAGGACGCTTTCAGCTGTCATTAGCCACAGTCCTGTGATTTTATTGCTATTTATATGCCTGTAACACTTTGAGATCCCAGGGATGGAAAGTGCATTATAAATTAAATGTATTATTTACTGTAGCATTTCTCATTGTAGCTGTCTTTTTAAATGTCATCATTAATCACGTTACAGCCAGAGTGTCAGTACTGCTGATTCAGTTCCTCATGAGGTAGTCCAGCGTATTTGCCGTGACCAAGGCTTTGCATCATTGGATTAATGATATGAGTGGAAAAACCGATACCGATATAATCCGATATTGAAAAATTATGCTGATATCGTCCCAATATTTATCGGTGGATATATTGGACATCCCTAATAAATATATATAATTATATACAGTATACGAGTGTTTGCATCTCATCACAATTACAATTCAATTATAATGAAAACAATTACAACCTTGCAGCTCGTGGATTCGAACCTGAGACACTGTGGACCAAAGTGTCCTCTATTAGCCACTGGGCCACCACTGACTCAGTGTGTGAGTTTAGTTTTCCAGTTAAATCTTTTGAAAAATCAAACAATTTTCCAGTCAGATTCTCTTCCAGTCTGGGTCAAGATATTGATCACAGATCAGTACTACAAATGTAATTTCTATGGAAAAAAAATGTTGAACCTAAATTCACTTCTAACTGCCATGAAAGAATGTATGCTAAACCTTTCCTTGCAAATTTTAACCATATTAACTAGACTTATTCCAACGAGCTTTCAACATGTCGCGACATTGACTTCTACCTCGTAACACCATCAAATTGACCTCAAAGTGTCATTAAACCTGATATCTAGGGCAACACCTGAAACCATGACATCACTAATTACGCTAAGACTCAGCCTTTGGAATTGGTCATGAAACACCTATTACTTCACTTACGATGCATGAGTGTTTACGAGTTGGCAGCTACGTCAGTGACAGAGCTGGCACTGTTCTCAGAATGACAGAACATGTAAGTAATGTGATTATTATTCAAATAAGACTCAAGTTGGAGCTTTGAAGGCATCGGTGTCTCTAAATGATACGGGCCTGAAAACACTCAACAACACAACAGAAGAGCCAGAGATCTTTTCTTAAAGTTTGTCTCTTCTGATTGTCCAACGGGCTTTTTATGTGGCCCCCATCACAAAGACTTATTGTTGCCAAGAGTTTACATTTGGGATGCCAGAGAGCAGTTGGCAGAGCAGCTGATAAAGTAGCCCCTGGCGTTTGTTGCACCATGAAGAGATGTGTTATCAGTGTCATTCACATACACCGCGGTGTGGCTAATCACCCTCGCAGTGTGAGGGGGATATGTTGGCATACTTGTGTGCATCTGTGTGTATATATTCCAGTTGGTGACTATTGCAGGGGAAATCCGCATGAGTCAAAACTACCAGTGTCCGGTGCAGTGTCTGCGAGGTGATAATTTACGGCCCATGCGCTAAACTGCCCAGCAACTTGACATTGTTCATAACATCTCACTAGGGAAAACTCTATTTTAATTGACAGTATGTCAAGGGGAAGTACGGGGGGGGCATTACGTAAAGGAATTATGAACAATACAGAGAAGGATTAGTTAGGTTTTGATGAAAAAAAATATTCTTCAGCTGTGCATTAATTAAAAGAAATATAATGAGTTCAGTAGATAATTGTGATTTGCCATGAAAAATTGAGATTTACCAGCGATCCTGTAAGGACAAATCTGTGCAATGTTTAAGAGAAACCCAAATAGATGTACTGTGTGTGTGTTTCATAGCCCATTTATACTCATGACTAATCCAAATAACAAAAAGGATAAAGAAAATTAAACAACCATATAATATTTTTCAGATATAATTATAGGTACCATACTGTGAGTCTATGGGTGGTGATCCCACTGGAAGTTACTGTATGTAGGTCAGGACAGTGCCATGCTCAAAGGAAACTTGGCAGCTGGTAGACTCAAACCTAAAGCTTTGCAGACACAAGTACACTTCCTTAACCTTAACTGTTTTCCTTAGGAGCAATATGATTCAAAAAATTAAAAATGCAACTTTAGTCTTTATGGTAAATTTGCAAAAGTGTTTGGAGACAACACAGTTTTGTCAGCTTCTTAGCTTTAATTTAATTACTCACATCTGCTAACAGTTATGTGATCTGAAAACATAATACAAATATATTTTTAACATACTCTGAAAGTATAAATTTGTTAGTTTATACATTTATACACATGTATAAATGTCAAAGATAAAGATGCTGAGATTCTCTTTAGGAGAAAGAAGATGGACAGGATCAGGAATGAGGTGATTAGAGGGACAACGCAGACAGGAAGGCTTGGAGAAAAAGCTAGAGAAGCCAGATTGAGATGGTTTGGACATGTTCAGAGGAGGGACAGTGGATACATTGATCGAAGAATGATCCTAGAGATGGAGCTACCAGGTAGGAGACAAAGAGGAGATTTACGGATGCAGTGAGGGACGACATGGAGGTAGTTGGAGTCAGAGCAGAAGATGGAGAAGGGGGATGGAAAAAGATGATTTGTTGTGGCCAAGCTGAAAGGAGGAGATATACATGATTGTAATGTAAATGGTGTAAGCCATGATGACCTTGTGTCTTTATTAAATATGTATTCCATATAACGTTAGAAAAGTATCTAATATATATAATATATATATTTATTTTTATATTTATATTTCAAATATATAAATAAATATATATATTTATTTATAAACATACATATATTTTTTTAATATACATTTAAATGCAGCTCCTTAAGCATGGACTATTTGTACATCAAGTCATACATCGAGTCAGCAGCCTTTGTACTGGTGCTGACAATGACTAACTGTAAATGTGTTGTTCCTTCAACGTCACCAGTATTTCCTGTATTTCCACTGATACAATTAATATCTGTAGTAACTTCAGACACTGAGACAATTTCGCATGCAGAAACACACACACAGATAAATCATACCATGGGAAACATGGTTGATGATTCATTGTTTGTGTGTGTGTGTGTGTGTGTGGTTGCGTGCATGTGTGTGTGTGTGTGCCTTTTCTCAGTGTGAAGACTGTCCTGAGATCAGGTCCTTGTCATGTTGGGAAAGTCATTCTTGCCTGCAGCCCTAACAAGGCACGGAGCCACAGCTGGTTTAAGTGTTCATAATGACAAGCTGTTTTCAGGACAAATATTATATTTTTCCTAACTTTTTATTTGGAATATAAAAAAACAGCTTGTTGCTTGTGGCGGTACAAGCAAGAGCAGTATATTGCATGCTGCAAATAAGACAATAGACTATTTTAAACAATCTTTAAGACAACAGCAAAAGTAAAGCAGTGAGTTAACATGTTAACATGGCTATACTATACTATGTTATTGCGCACTACACCATCACAGTTGATCAAAACAATGTACTGTGCATGTGCAATGTGAAGACCCATCACAAAAGCTTTAAGCTTCAACAATGTATTTTGTGAATACTACAGGATACATACTGAGTAAGTACTACTGACACTTTGACTGGCACGTGATTAATGATGTCATAAAGGGACAACAATGATCGATGCTACAGTAAATGTCCGTGGTTTGGAGTTTTTTGGTTAAGATTTTAACACTTTATCATGAGGCATTTTTTATGCAGCGAAGTAGAGAAAAACAACAATGGACTAAGTGAAACGACAACAACACCACAGCAGCAGCAGCTGTCGCTCCCTCAAAGTGTTAAATACGGTAAAGGAGAGACAAGAAAGCAAAAGTAATCAGACAAACTTCATGGAGTTCATTTTCCTGGAGAACCAGCCGTTCTCTCCCAAGACGTCCCTTCAAGGCGCTGTTTTTACTATACTGTGAGGTTCCTGAGGTTCCTGAGGTTAGGGAGCCCACTATTAACAATTAACAACCATCAGACTATGACTTAATTTGTATTAAATGAGCTAAATAAAATAAAACTTTCAACTAGTATCAGTCAAAACATTTAATTATTTAGCACATTACACCAAATTAGGTTAATAATCTCAAATAGATATTATAACTGGCCACACAGTGACAAACGAGTCTCAACATGAAGACCAACCTATGAAAATAGATTTATAATTTACATTTAAATTGCACAGAAAAGTAAAAATTGTATTTGTTTCTTAATTGTATCTATATATTAAGGCTATTACTGCTGTGTACGTCATCCACTGTGTATCTGTATTCGCAATACAATGGGTGCAGCGATATTTTAATCAGGAAGAGCAGGTGTCCCTGAGACCTGCTTCAGCACTTCTGTGAGGTAACATAATCTATCGTATTCTAACTTTCAGAAATATAGTGCATGATGTAAAAGACGTGGACCGGTGTTTAGCAACCACACTGCTGGTGTCTAGGAGACAGGTCGTCAAGCGTGATTGGTCTGCCCTCCCGCCTATTAAAAAGCATGTATGATGAGCATAATGATGCCTGAGGGCGGCTCAAAGACACTTTACCCTCCGTCCATGAGCTAACAACCGTCCACATGTAATCCAAGCAAAGGGGTTGAAGTGCTCTTTGTCACTGGATACACTTTAAAAATAAAACATGCTGTCAATGTCCTGGGATGCTTGATTGAAAGTGGATCTTTTAGAGGCATTCCTTGGAGTCTTTGATGACCTAAAGGATTCAGCTCATCTGTGAAAATACCAAGGCCATGGAATAACTGCACGTTCAATTTACCCAAGGTTAGGGTTAGGTGTCCACGATGATGCTAGAAAAAGTGTATGTAACTAAATACAAGAGGAATAAATGTTGCTTTAAATACAAGATAACCGGAGCAAGGTCCTATCTTAGGACACAGCTTGTAATGTAATGTTTGCTACAGTTGAGTTTTATTGGTGATTTCATTGTTAAATTTATTTCATGAGTCACAAGCCATAAAGCAGCTCAATGACCATCACCATTTAACAATGGCCTAGTTCATGGGCTTTAAGGCTAAAAATTTAATGACGCGATCCATCGTCAGCTCAAGCTGATCCTTTTCTTCTAACTGATAAGTGGGTGAGTATTTAGATTTCTACAAGCATGTATGACAGATGATCCAGCGCAGCAAGAGTTACAGAAGGATAACGTCATCCGTCAAATCTCAGTTAGCAAGAGTGTTAGCGATTAGACATCTGTTAAGGTGTAGAAGTAACATAGCAACACACTGAATGGCACTTCCACTTCCTCTCATCTTACTCCAACTATAGCCATATGTGATGTCTCTGTCCGTAGCCAAACCGTGAAGCTGCTGAAGAAAAAGCCATCTTGGCAAATTGTTTAGGGTTTTGGGAACCCAGTGGCTAATGATGTATTATGTGGAGGATTTCATAAGTGATTTTCACTGGTGTTGCTTTCAATGTCTGGCTTGAAATCACATCACTCAAGCAGAGAGTCAGTCACTTGGCAGAACTTCTGTGTGACACCTGGCTCAGCAAAGATCTGGGGTTCAAAAAGTCACGTGAGACAGGAACACAATAAAACTACACCTAAATGAAAACGTATCAGTATGTATTTTAGCTTAAATGATTGTGAGTACCTATAACCTATAACTTTAACTTTATTTAGTTATCTTTGTCTGGCTGTACTATTTTCTGCCACAATAATACAGATCAGAGATGGTGATTCCTGAACACTCTATTGAACATTCTGTTTTTACTGTATCTGTCAATGTGAGTGTGACTGGTTTATAATGATCTGTTGGATTTAAACCAAATTTTTGATATCGATAACATTATGGTTATTATTTCATTACTAAGCTTCAACTTTGGCTTTGATACCAGATTAAAATACTGTATTTCTTAGATGTTTTGCCGCACCTTCGAAAAAGGTTTTAATGAAGCTCTTAGATGTGTCATACAAAACACGTCGCAACAGCAAAGTTGTTGCTGCGACTACTCTGGCAATGTGGACACAGTGTATATCCTTGATATATAAACCTGGGTGTATCAGTCAGGATCGTATCAGTCTAATATTGGTCAAATTTGTGGCTGCATCGGTAACAACAACTAAAGCCTGTTCAAGCTGATAACTAAACCCAAATGCTTAACTTAACTTTGTGACAGATGACGTAAACAGGGAAGCGATCAGGCTCAGCAGCAGCTGGAGAAGAAATAAAGGCGTAAGACTGATATTACAATTGGCAGATACTTCAAATCCAAATCATGTCAGACATCAAGTGAAACATCCCCAAATTATTTCACTACCAACATGTGGGAGACTAATGGAAAACCCAGTAGCCTGACATTTCAAACAAAGTATACATTTCAAAGTAAGTAATCTAATCTCATATGTCTAGGTTTACTAAACATTTGTTCAACATCATTAATATTTCCAGACTAGATGTATAAGATGAATTAGCATCACGTCAGGTCCACATTATGTTCTTTGTTTCCAATATGTCTCTTTTGTGATTTGGCTAAAACTTTTGAAACCCTCATCCCTATGTCAGAAACAATTTAATGAATCAGATAAACGTTCTTCAGGCAGCACTATCCTATGTAACAATGAACTCGGTTAAGCGCTTTTTACCTGCCCCAATTCATGGGAAAATGTTATTACGCAATGCCGTCATGCAGTGCCAACAATAACAACTAGGTGTGTAAAGGTACACAAATGTCAGAGTTTGGTATGTACCATGTTGAGGGGGTCCACATTGGTTCTTCTTTGGTATAAGTTCGTTGGAATGAAAAAAAAGCTTTAAAAACCTGCACATGTATATCTAGAATCCTGTTATTAAAGTACAAAAAAAGAAAAAGTAGCCACTGGTAACTTCATTATAAGAAAGAAACATTTGGAGGAAAACAAGATGCACATGTAGTTGCAGAATGTAAGCACACACAAATTGATCAAACTCACTCAATTACAGGCAAGTACCAAACTAAAAGTAGGTACCGACTGTTTGGTACCAGTATGTAATACTATTACACCTCTAACAATGACCACAGATTACACCAAGACAAAACAAAGACAGTGTTTATAATGAGGTTTGGGAATGAGTATTAGGTTTGAATGTGTCGTCATGGCTGTAGGAGTTATTCCCGAGTTGTACACTGTACAGTATTTGTTTTTGCTTTACTGTGGGATAACTCCTTATTAACCAGGCAGGAAAATAACAGGTCTGAAAAACAAATCCGTTTTTAAGACTGAAGCAGGCTGGCTGAGAAGGCTGCAGGACTGGTTTTTTCAGCCTCAGGGTCCTGAGAATGTCTCTCGGCTCCTGCAATCAGTCTTTCCTCACTTTTTTTTTTTTTTTTTTACAACAAAGCCCTTTACCTTTACAAAAGACGAATCAAGCATTTAAACACGGATAATCCTGACAGACATTTGTCATTATACACTAAGATGCTACAGTAAGTCGTCCAAAAACTCAACATGTTCCACTCTCTTAGCCCCCCATAGAAGAGTCCAACTGAAGACAAATCTATGAACTTTCACACTTCAAGCAAACACACCTTGTTGATGTATAGTATAACCTTCACTTTATTGTTTTTTTTCAAGGCATGAAGTGTTGTTTTAAAACAACCCATATATATTTTAGGGAAAAAATGTATGTATGGCAAGAGAATAGTGATATCATCTGCTCCTCTGCCTTCTCCATGAAATCTCACACAGCTAATTACTCTACAGACGCACCCATGCTGCCAGAGCTAGTAACCATGATCATTGCACCACACCACGACAGTATGGGTATTCTCACATCTGCATAATGCAATACCAACAACAATGACACATGGGATACAGAGGCAAGGTGCTCTAATAGTAACATTTAAAACAGATAATAAGCACAAAGGAATCAGACAAATAGTTTGTGTGTGAATCACACTGTACTGTGCGGGGGTTCTCTACACACTAAGCCACAGAATGCAGCTGACTCCCTCTGGATCACACTGTTCCTGCCTGTGTCAGTGTTCGTCACTGAAAGTCATTGCATACAAAAAGAAAGAAGCTCATCTTTCAACATGCCAGGCCTCTGTGATAACACCACACTATCCCAGTGTTATCAAAACAATTTTAAAAGGCCCTGAATAAGTTACAGCAATCCTAGGAAGCACAGAAATGTAACTCCAGTCAATTTAAGCTTGGTTCAGTTCACTGTTTGGACCAGGGAGGATCTGGAACACATCTGCACTGAACTAACAGACTGAGATACAGCCTTGTTAGTGGCCCCTTGTGGCCAGCTTTGAGCTCCACATACACATCACTCTCAGAAAATTTCCTTTGGGATCAGAAAAGTGCTTGAATTGAATAAAAATGTTTGGATTATCTAAACAATAAAATAACTTAGTGCAGTAGTACATTTCACAAATAAACAAACAAACCAATTGAAAATGCATTTTAAAAAGTCAGGGCTTCGCTTTGGTCCAGTTCTCAAGAGTAAAACTAAAAATTAAGATTCGGTGCAAATCATTTAAACTGATGCTTAGGACTCTAAAAACAGGATTGATTAATGGAGCACCAGTTATTGCAACATTCTCTGTGTAATGGTTCCGTTTGCATTATTTTTCAATTTTCCTAGGGTTGCTTTATATAATAAAAGCCAAAAGCAGGCATTTATAAACAATGCAACTCTGGGACTAATGTTGGTAAAGAACTTAAAACAGACCGAATTAAGAAAGCAACCTTGTTTCCTTCAATTTATAATGTCTGTTACCAATTAAAGGTATATTACAACGAACATGAAATTATGGGATTACTACAAGCACTTTTTTGGCAGTGTAATGCCTGGCTATTAATGTAAGAACTACTTACTATCTAGCAAAACATGGAAAATGGCTAGCTCATCGGTTTAAAATAAATCATATGAGCTTTTTTTGTTGTTTTCATTATATTTGCTCAAACAAATGCAATTGAGTGGGTAGAAAGTTGGTACATTGTATATGATTTGTTTTTTTAAAGTAGTTCTCCTGGGGCTTTTCCATGCAACAGAAGTGAAAGAGTCAGAGGAGGTTAACAGATTATTCCCTATTCCTCTTATTTATGCTGATGTGTCCTCAAGCAAGACACTCCAACTGAAGAAGCTGCTGCCAGTAAATGGGCGTGGAGGTTGTTATATGGAAAAAAATCAACGCATGAATTGAATGAATGAATAGAAGGATTGTCATGAGTCATCATCGGGCCTAGAATAATACTATATAAAAAGCAAGATAGTGGGGAAGGAATAAAAAGCAAAGTAGGGGAAATCTCAGGCATGTAAAACAATGCAATACATATTTATATATTAATTGCACTGCGCCATATGCCTTCTTGCAGGTGATAAGCCCACTGAAAGTTATGTGAGTCGGGTGGTGCTACGCTCAGAGCAACCTGGTGACTGGTGGAGCCAAGTCCACCATTGAGCATTAATCGTAGTGGGTTAATTGATACATTTTAGATTAATACTTGAACTTTGTAAGGATTTTCAATGTTGTTATTTTCCTGTTTTTGCTTTTAACTTTTTATTAGATTTAGATTCTTTTAAGGCAATAGAAATAAGGAAATGCTTTATAATTCTTTGGGTTCTCATAGAGCTAAATAAAATTAATGTCTTCATATATTTCACTCAGGGAGGATTCACACAAACAGTTGCATGACTGAATGCCCTCCAGCATCTCCCCACAGTCCAAAAACTAAGATTTGCAGATTTCGGTTGAAATTCACTCCTAACTTCCATGTGTGGGACTGGCAAACTGCAGCAGACGTTTTTATGCACATGCGTAGAACCAGCAAACTCAACAAACACAACAAATACAAAATGCTCAGAATCTGGAACGAGAAACATCTCAACAACAAAATCAAGTGGCCTCTTACTGACACATACTTATAGTAAAAGGTGTCTCTATAATACAGTTTGACTCTGGGATGTCTATTCAACGTGGGAGGCATGACAGACAAGTTGTCTTATGAAAATATTTAATGTGCATTGAAAGACCAGGAGAGAGCACATCAACTGAAGGTCAACATTGGCAGACATCTGGTTCGGTTGTAGCCCACAGCTGTCGTCGGCTTGACATCTCTTTGCTCTCAATTTATCTCCCACTACTGGGACCTCTGCGTTCAAACATACTGGCCGTATTAAGAACACACTGTATTTGCCAACTGTGGAGGGTTGCTGAGGACAAGGGGCTGCTCGACATGGGGCTGTAGAAGTCACGTAGCACCGTCACATAGCATTCCTCTGTCCTGTGCAACAGGTCAGGCCCAGGACCTTGGCCTGTCCACTTAACACAGTTTTGACCAACTGCTATAATTTAGGTAAAATATTAAAAATAGTGCGTTCCGGTAACCCACCCACAACAGGAATCCTCAGTGTAAGCAGAAATAATTTGTCAAAGCTCTGTATAAAGGACTGTTTAGAATCATTTGAACCATTGTAGAAAACTTTTGGGAGAATTACTTAAAGAATTAAGTTAAAAACCATGGAGACCGCCATGTTCCTGGACGATTGTCATCATTCAGTCACTGGATTGGTCTAACAAATCATGTCATTGCTCGAGAGCCAAAATCTTAATACACCCCGAAAAAGCTAGTTCTGTATATAATGCTTCACAAAACTCTTTGGGACAAACTCTTTGCCATAAGCTCAACAGAACTTGTTCCTTTTTGTAAACTTGTGTGTAAGATTGTGTACATCAGAGATACTATGACAAATCAAATATAGCGTTCTGTTTGCGGCCTACCCTACATTAATATGGCCGCAGCCATATTAGGCGGAACATTATTCTATTCTTTCTTTTTTTATGCAAACTCCTTGTCATTGTGACATTGTGATCCACACCACTGCACACAACGAAATGAGACCTCTGTATTTAACCCATCACCAAAGTGAACAGTGGGCAGCTTTTCAGCGCCCAGGGAGCAGTAAATGGGGACGGTGCTATGCTCAATGGACCTCGGTGGTAACTTGGCAGTTGGTCGATTCCAACCTGGAGCCCTCTGGAACCCAGTCTGATTCCTTAACTGCTGGGCCACCACCAGCTTGTAAAACTGGTTATCACCACTGCTTATACAATCAATGATCTTTGAATGCTACAAAATAACGACATTAAATCAAGGGTGAATATCCAAATAATGTGACAAAAAGTCACTCTCTATTTACTCACACTCAGGCATTGTAGAAGTTTGTACATGTCAACAAGAGTAAGCACAGTATGGCTGCCATTTTTATGTGTAAGACACACAGACACAGACTCTTCCTGGCAGAGAGGTGAATGTTACGAGCTGAATCCTAAATCAGGCACAGCCTGAACACAACAACATAAATCAAATCCACCGTTTTCCACCACAGTAATAAAAATACATCAGATATATTAGATTAAAGGCAGTTATCGGATTAAAAATTGTTGATTATGTGGGCAATCTTGTGCGTGTGTTTGTCTTGAGCTCGGATCACCCTCCTCCTCCTCCTCATGCAGATTCTGTTCATGTGTCTCCACCGCAGCCATTCCAGTGGCTTGTCATCAGGGCTTAGTACCAGCGCTGCCGACCCCCTGCCCAGCTTCTCAGGGACACATACACTGTCTGACATGTGAGATATGGCGATGTCTGAGTGCAGTCATCGTCGTGGTGCCCAGTCACTATAGTATGCAGTATTCTAATATTGGAAACAAGCCATTGTGGTAGTTTTCATCAGTTTGACTGAAACAACAGCTCAGTTAGCACTGTTCGCTTGATTCGTAGCAATTAAAATAAAATAGTAAAACCACCAAGGCATTCATTGAGGGGACGACTGTCCAAAAACATCAGTTAATGTGTTTTTTTTAGGGATTGACATCCAAACCCCTTAGTGACTCTAACATGCTGCTAAAAAGCAAAAATAATGTGTAAATGATACGTTTTGCATCTTAAACAGTCTTTTGTGCTTAGGAAATGTCTTAACTTTCCATCAAAAAAAAAAAAAATACACCCAGTTTATAACAACATGATCAGGTGATGATGCAGGATCTGTTAAAGCCTTTAAGCAGCTCAAACACACTACAGTTTCAATAAAATAACCTACCTCACACACTAACCAACCACTGTTGGTGGTAAAGCCACTACCATTAGTACAGTGTAAGAAATCAGAAAAGATCAGATAGGAAGTTAACTCATCTAAACTGAAATCATATGATATTTAATATTCATGGAAATATTGGAAAAGTATTTTTTGTGTTGAGCAAATTATTTTATTTATTTTTTTCCTTTGGAATTGAATACTAGCTGGGACACTAAACAACTGAAAAGAATAAGGTGAAGTGGAGGTGGGAGTGCATAAGGTTAAAAAAAAAAAAAATCATATAACCAAACAACGCTAAACAACTGCCGTAAACATCCAGCAACATTGTGGGAAAGACGGCTTTACCGATCTCAGGGAAGCTTTTGTCAGCAAGGTTTTGCATTTTAATATTTGCAAATCAAAATGTAATGTGGCAGGAGTGGCTTCACTGTAAAGGAAACAGACTTGGATCGCAAGGTTCTAACCCACCAGCTGCCAGGTTGCAATTGAAGAGGTCTGAGCATAGAGACGTTCCAACCCACATAACTTCCAGTGGCCTCACAATCCACAGAAAAGTTCAGAGTATGGAGCAGTGTAGAAGCAGTAATGCTAAAGAGTATGAAGATGAATGAATAAATAAAATCAAAATATGACGCAGCTATAACAGTCTCCATTAAAAAAAAAAAAACATCCCACGTAAATATTGGCAGTGGATACACTGACTTCAATACTTGTTAATTTAGGTTTAATTATTTGATTATTTATCAAGTAATTTATTATACAATTAATTATTTCACACCACCAAGAATGTGTACAATTTCATTTAAACACTTCTTGTAAATCGTAAAGTTTCTTTCCTTTCTATCTTTTGATACCAATGTAAAAAAAAACATAAAGTATCACAGTGTAGTAACCAAGAGTACAATGAAAATAATACTACTCAAACCAAAATACTAAAAGACCAGTACTCTGTAAATTATAAAACGAGCTACATACTTACAATTGTACTGCTTAATATATAGCCAAATATGTTTTTTTTTATTTTACATCTTTCAGCTGTGATCTTTGTATGTTCGTTAGTTTACTTAGAGTTTAAAATACAATAAGTAAGAAATGAAACTGACATCTGGTAGCACCGGAAGCTCAAATCGAGTGTTAATTGACGCTAACGCTAATGTTTACTGACAGAGGCAGTTAGAATAATACATGGCAGACGAAAATAAATAAATAAAAATATTCGACCCAAATACCATGTCAATATAGTAGCAGTTAAATAGAACGTACACGTTAGCATGTACGCCAATTCAATGTAACGTAAGACAAATACAGACGGAATTTATTCCAGTTATTGTGTATTTACCTTAACTTTGTTGAACAAAGTTCGGTGACTTTTTTTCTTTAAATGCTAACAATCTGTCAACCACGACGAGACTGTGGTCATTTTTCCTGTCGCCAAAACAATCCATCAGGGCTGCTTCAATGCACTTGTTCGAAAGGATAATTCGTCTTCCGCTGTTTCACCCTCATCTACAGGGAACAAAAACGAACTAAATACACACACACACACACACACACAATTAGTATAATTTTACAGTGTGTAGTAGTAACCATATATCATGTGTTTAAATGTATTCATATCCTGACAAACATTTATATCAATATCCAAACATCCATCCATCCATTTTTACTGGCCTATTCATTACCAGGTCTCAGTGGCTGCATTCTCCCCAACTGCCACCCAAATCACACTGCAGGATACCTTGTGTGTGTACACATATAAAAAAAAGACTGCATGTTTATATTTATTTTAGAGAACATATAAATTCATCATATATATTTTAGCTTTTTCAATGTCAGCAGATCATTGTGACCTGGTTAATTAAATAGAGCAGGGGTTTTCAAAGTGTGGGGCGGGCCCCCTGCGGGGGCGCGATGCTGAAGGTGTGACCCTGGGGAACATGCTTTTTTTTTCCGCCGTACTACAATAAAGTGTAATTGCACATTCTTGTAAGTTGAACTATATCTCTTTTTTTGTTTTCTTCATGTTAACAAGGACACAATGTTATGCAGTGGTGTACCTAGAACTATTTTATAGACAAATGCTGTTATTTATAGTTGTGGCGGACAGTGGGTGGTGGGGTGGTTGGGTGCAAATTGTTTACTTCTTGCTGGGGGGGCATAACAGAAAAAGATTGAGAAGCACTGAAATAGAGTCACATTGTACAATAGAAAAAAAAACATACAAAAATGTATGTAGTGAACATAACATTGTGCTAAACTTTTATTTGTCCTTTTTGTTTTCATATTTACTACTAGCTTTTAATTATTAAAAAAACTTCTACATACTGATCTTAAGTTACACTTCCCAGGAATAAAGACATTTTTATGACTGTCCGTTTCTCAGTAATGTTAAGAAATCAGGGGTCATCCAAAGGTAAAACATTTCTTGAATGCTGAGGCTTTTGTTTCCTTTGACAGGAATCTAGGGTGTGTTCTGGACCGCGGTGTTCTGTGTAGTTGGGAGGGTCAGTGGTTCTGATAGAAATCCAAGTCCGTAGCCCTGAGTTCAGTAAACACGCTCCAGACACAACAGTGACAGCTGTGATGGGCATAAATAAAAACACAGTGTCTGATCCTCTAGCACATTACAGGAAGCCAGACAACACCTCCGCAGCCCGTGTGCACATACACATGCTACTGGGATACGACACACACACACACACAGGACACACCTCGTACATTCACTCCGTCTGCACTTCCTGTATTCACTGTTGCGGTGGCAACAGATGGAAGAGGTAAGAAGGGTGAAAGTGCCTCTAAATGTTTAAATGCTGTTGGAGACTTGGCTCGTTAGCAACCAACATTCCTCTGACAGGTGTAACATGTTTACCAAACACACGTCGGAGAAATGAAAATGGTGACTTGAGGATGTATGACCTGTGGAAAGAAGCTTGGTATCCAAGCTGGCATATCGATCAGAGCTTTGAAGGAATTCCAGAAAGATGAGAAGCCTGCATGCCACGCCAGCGCAGCAAAAGTGTCTCAGTGCAGAATTTGTCTTATGTTACTTGCCCCAAGCATTTAAAACAGCCCCGTTCACCGGGGCCATGCAGGGTCACAGGCACCGATGGGCAGTTTTTAAACTTTCCTGATCATCTTCCACATCAGGGTGTTAAAAATCAGCTACAGTTTCACCTTAGACCTGTAGAGGCAGACACAGAGAAAGTGACCACCTGTCACCTCGATACAAGTTATATTTTCTTAATCATAACTCTAGTAACATTTTTATCCCAAAAAGTAACCTCTCTCAAAGTGAATGTACAAAATAATTAAAAAATCTCAATGTGTTTAACATCAGGATTAAGGAGTACATGTATGTATGTACAACATTATCTTGACAAAGAATAACAACAACATTAAAGATAATAACAGTGATTATTATTGTTATTTGTATCATTATTATTATTCCCCGGTTCACCTACTGTGCAAGTTTGAATCCCAGTTGATTGTGATTGACTTCCAATAGGTTCACCACCTGTAGAAAGGTATGGTATGGTGCCATGGGATTTGGGTGGCTGTCATGGAGACTGTTGACAATGGATATTATTATTATTAATAAGTGGTGGGTGGCAGTGGTGACAGCGGACTGCTGCTGAGGTGCTCTGATCATAGCACCGCCCTAAACCACATAACTTATGGTGCAGTTGTGGATACTGCCAACCCTATTGCTTACCTTTAAGGCCCTCCATGGGCTGGCACTCTCCTATATAGTGGAGCTGATACAACCCTATCAACCCACTAGAACTCTTAGTTCTTTAGGAGCAGGTCTTCTTGTGGTTCCACAAATCTCCAAATTCTGGGAGTGCCAGTTCTAGTCTGGGAGGCCGACTCTATCTTCAAGATTAGATTGAAGACTTTTCTATTTGACAGTGCCCATAATGGCCTACAGATCCAGCCTTAGACCCTATGTGAGGCCTATGGCTGGACCTAAGATTCTAGATATGCTGTTGCAGGCTGGGAATGTGGGGGGTCCTGTGGCACAATGAGTCCTCTATTGCTGTCCTCTATTTCTATCTCTTTCTATCTTCAACGTCTCCCTATTCTTCTTTCAAACATTGCAATAGACTTAACACCTGGCCGGGGACTTCACATCCCCGGTGTCTCTGTCTGTCCTGTAGACTCCCATTGGTGTGGGCCGGACTCAGGACTGCACCCTCAGGACTCAGGACCCTGCTCGCCGAGATCTTGACCCAGGATGTCATGGACTTAACTCAGCGATGGAAGGACTTAAAAGACTTAAAGCAATGGATGGACTTTATATTGTTGCTACTGTTTAGTTTGCCCACCTGCCCGTCCTGGGTGAGGATCCCATCACTGTCCATCACCCTGAGGTTTCTTCCTTTTTCCCTGTCTGGGTTTTTTGGGAGTCGTTCTTCATCCAGTGTTTGGGTCTATAAGGGGGGTTTATTCTTTCTTGTATTGAAAATTGTTGTCCAATGTATGGTTGTTTTGTACAGTGCCTCGAGATAACGGCTGTTGTGATTTGACACTTTAAATAAATAAAAGTTGAAGTTGACTGCTGCCCCTGTGACCAGGTAATGGATAAGAGGATGAAAATGGACAAATAAATTATTATTATGAGGCTTAATTAAAATATATCATTAAAAACCCACTCTGTTTCCTGAGGAATTTGCAGTCAATTCCAATACAGAGATTCAAACTGTCAATCCTTCAACAACCAGATCAACCTGTAAGGAAGGAATCATCAAACACCATCTGCCAACAAACAAAACATCAATATGACATGGGAAATGGTTGCAATCAGCAATTCCTGGCATTCATACAGATGAGAAAATCAGGTTATACTGCATGAACCAGCCATCAAATATGTGTTGAAACTGTTGGTTTCGTCAAACGGGCTCATGAGACAAAAAAAATCACAGCTTTGAATTTTTTATCTCGGTGTAACTCTACAGGGTGAAGGAATTAGTACCAGATTGTTAACAGAGAATGTTTGTTACATACTCTATCATCATATCTCTGGCTTTTGCGCTTTTGGAAATGTTACAATCGTATCTACGTCAGCTAATAAGAAGTGGCTGCAAAACGGGTTGAGGTCCATCACCACCCTTGCTAACAGAGACAGAATTGTCCCTCTTACAGAAACAAATGGCAAAAATCATTCCACAGAACTGTCAACCTCGCACAACCTAAGTGCCAATAGATGTGTTGGACGTGTTCTTAGCCTCAGAGATGTGGACTGAAATCATATTCATACATATGTATGAATGGAAAGACAAACTAAAATACTCCAACTCTAAACCCCTTTAGGAAGTGCTAAAACATCCAGTCTGGGTCTCAGAGTCCTCCCCGGGTGTAAATTTCTTCTTAACAACTTAGCGGCGTCATGCTTGTATGTGATAACGAACTTAACTCAGACTTAAGGACCTTAAACCTGTCACGGTGCAGGTTTACGGTCTTCCTCAGAGCCATTAACTCAGCACCTCGGTTCAGATGACTTCGTGAAACCAGAAAGTCAGAGATTCCTCTAACACAGAGTTAATTAACTCTGATTTAGCACGAAGAAACAGAGCCAAGCTCTCACGTTAAGAGTATTTGTACAGTCACCAATAACCCTGATGCTTCCACGGCTGACATCTTTGTTTAACAGTATAAGGAAATCTACGGCCTGGAAGATGACACACTCAAAGACAGCCTAAAGTTTTTTTTTCTTACCTTTGTCTTTGACCCTGCATAGTTCAATGTTCCACAGGGGGAAAATAATTGGGAGTGAAAAAAAAATCAAATCAAATCATCTTATTTAGCTCAGGGCCTAAGGCACAGACTTACCTATTCACACAGGAATGCAACCATTACTTCTTCCAAGTCGTTTATCATCTTTGTGCCTTAGCAGGGCTGATGCTCATTTGCTCCACTGAATCTCAAAGGTTCATTAAAAAGTAATAAATGTTGAGGTTGATTTCTTAGACTTTGTGAGCACAGACATTAAATACTTTCTGTAGAATTAGTCTCTTACAGAAGATTTCAGGGTACAGCTGTTGACAGACAAACTGGTGAACCCGTTTGCCTGAGATCTTATCTACTGTTACAGCTATTATTACTTTCCTGTAATCACATGATCTTTACACTGCTGTCGCTAAAATTCAAATTCAGAGAGAGAGAGAGAGACCTGCTCAGGAAACACTCTGGTCCATGGATTTTTTCTTTTCTCTTCCTAACAGCTTTTGATAACAGGTTATTCCTGAAATAAGCCCTAAGTTTGGTTGATATTTGCTATGACATAGACAAAAAACTTTTGAGCTCCACATGATTATAGATAATTAGACAGTTATAGTTAGTTTAATATTGAAAATGTATTTACTGGACCCATTTGTGGGACAGGTCTGATTTGATGTGTTATATTAAGGTGCAAACATATAATTATTACATCTGTAAAAAAAGATATTTGGCAATTGATAGATGTTACTTTGCTGGATTTTTAAAAAATTCTCTTCTTCTCATTTCGGCTTGTCAATTTTCCAATATTTCTAATCATTCCCTGTTTTCTGTATCTTCTACTCTGACTCCAACTACCTCCATGTCCTCCCTCACTGCATCTCAGGTTGGAGACAAATCTCCTCTTTGTCTCCAACCTGGTAGCTCCATCTCTAGGATCATTCTTCTACCATTGAAGGACTCTTGAATACCATGTAGGGTCTCAACGACTGAGTTCATTCAAGGAACTGAATGAAGATGTTGATGAAGCTTTTTCTTTTTTTTAACCAAGATAATACATTCCTAGCTTTTGTGTGCAAATTATACAGTGTTTTGCCAGATCTAACTCAGAGAAACTACCAAACCAGGTTATTAAAACACACACCCAAGAGTGTGACCCACACACCAACACCACCCAGCAGGCACACAATGTGCAATTGCATGAGTCAGTGGAACAATTTGATAACCTTTTTGACAGTTCCTGATACACTATAGTAAATCCCATTTAATCTGAATTATTTAGTAGGAACGGTTGACGTATTTACTACTACATTGCATTACATATTCATCACACCTATAAACACAGCTCTCAGAATGAGAGTGAAGACCAACCAAACTAACCATGGATGGGCAAATAGTAGTCAAGGAGAGGCAGCAGGGTGTGACTGCAATTTTTTCTTGTCTTAAACACACTGACTGAAGGGCCCTGAAGGTAGACGACTGAAGGGTGAGGACTGCATAGTTCTTATATCCATCTGACATTTATTCATCTCTAGACCCAAGCATATTGCTTGTTTTTTTTTTTTGTAGAAATGTAATGATGGATTTACAGATTTAGATGATTAGAAACAAAAACAAAAATCCATGTAGAGTATATGCCAGTAGGATAAGGGCAAGGATTATAATGCACAATTTACTAAACTACTTCCGAGTTATTGAGGGACTAAGAACTAGCAATGACTCCAGCTGGATAAAATAATAATAAACAATTCCATCAAATCTTAAGAACAACTATAGTTGGTCTGATTGGACACCGACTGCATTTACAATATTAGACAGAAAGAGTTAAGTAAAAGTTGGTTAAAGAACAATGTTTTAAAGCAGGCATGGGCAAACTAAGGCCCGGGGACCAGATGCGGTCTGATGAGCTTCTTAATGCGGCCGGCCAACATTGTCTGCCTTTTCCCTGCAATGCCTGCAGTTCCTCAGTAGATGACATCAGAGAGGCTATTGGGAATGTAGCATTTTAGGTGTTACACAAGAATTTCAAATGCCATTTATCTTTTTCAAAAAGTTAGCCCACCTTTGTTCTAAGGCGTTAGGTGAGTATTTTAAAAGGGTAAGTTAACAGTTTTGAGAGTAGCTATATAATTGTTCATAAGTTGTCAGACTTTCCATCTTTGTCTTCAAACAGATTTAGTAATTATTGGTCATGTCAGAAATGTCACTACACAGCCAAGTTGGAGGTACTTCCATCTGCACATTCAGTACTTTTTGATTACTCCACATGAGTGCGTACACATGCATTTTTAAAAAGTCTTAAATCATACGTGGTACCTGGAGGGCAAAAAAAAAAAAAAAAAGTTATTTAATTCAAAGGAGCATCTGAGGACAGAGGTGGATCTCCAACAACAACAGGGCTACACTCCCTCCTGTCGACCGCATACACACTTCTTCACACACAGACACGCAGACCACTGAATTGTTCATCCTTGGCTCAAGAGCAAATCTTACAACATCGAAATGCTTTTTTTTGGGGATGTGTTACCAAAATAAGAGACCTGAGAGAAAAAATGAAGACCAGCGCTCTATTAAAGCCCATCTGAAACGTGGCAGAACTCGCACAAATTATTGTCCTAACAGCAAACAGCGTAATCACAAATGCTACTGTATTGGCTAAAGAAATGCTGTGTTCGTTCTTTTGGCCTGATTTCAATCCTTGGTTATTCTGCTGCTGTCGCACTGTCTTAGTGAGTAGTTTAACTGCAGCTTAGATAAAAATCAGACAGTTGAATAACGAAACGATTACAGCTGCAACCGTCTCCCATGGAAACAAATAAAGTATGCAAGATTGGATGGTGGACTCTGGTGAATACCTTCATGAGTGAATGAAATTATCACATATTTAATCCTGTTTGCAAAACATCTTTTTACAAATAGAGATGCAGAAATGTGGAGGAGGTCTTTCTTTTTGCTCCGGGCCAGATCTTGATGCAGGATGAGAGACACGTCCTCCTTGTGGAAGGAAGCGTGTTAACCCCTTCAAACCTTAAGGGTGTGATATGTGATACCAAAGGTGCTTAACTTAACCATATACTTTACCATATGGAATAACAGCTGAGTTTGTACAAGGGCAACTTCTTTTAGGGCAAAGTGATTCCAGTTTCCTCCCTGGATTGCCTGAAGAGTCTGAATGCCGAGGGATTACTTTGTCGTTCCAGAACCTTTTTTCCAAAGACGACTTTCCAATTAGTAAGCACTGCTGGGTGTTTTTTTTTTTCTTCTGGTGGAGCTTAGATGTTGAATAAGCAATAATGATGCTTGCAGTAGAAATATACTTTCAGTACTTTACATATTCCACAGTATATTTTTCATAATATATAATATTTTAATCCACTGTCAAATCAAGCTACACTTGAAAATTCCATGGATTTTCATCAAAGAGACATTAAAAACCCAATAAATATATCACCAGTTATTTTGCCCGTCTCCTAATACCAACGTTTCCCCAAATAGAGAGAACAGAAGTGTAGTGTGTTACTCCCCAATCTGGTTTGTGTACACAATATATTAGGCCACTTTATTCCTGGTTAATTTGATTTACTTCACAACATATTTTAATTGCAATTTAAGGAAAGCAACTTTTTTTTCCCTGGCAGGTGCTAAACGTAAGGCATGATAAGTTAGAGAAAACTTAAGACACAATGCCAAAAAAAACCACAATAGATTAAATACCCTTGAACATACAACATGTTGTAGTCACACATAAAATTTCTCTTAAATATCCCCAAATAATTTTATACAATCATTCTATTTAAGCTTATCACATCACAACCCAAACTTAGATTTGAGACCTCTGGTGGAAGGTAGGTGACACCACTTTAGCCTTCTGCAATAGTTCTAAGCCTAACTATTGCAAATAAAATTCAACTTTTTTTATAGCTTTCAATAAAAACTATGCAAGGAACTTAGTTTCTTTTCTAACAATATACAAAGATCAAGCGATCAAAGCAACCAGCCCATCTCCATTTCAATGTCCTTGACAGACTTAAAGAAGAAATTGATGATAGTAAACAATGAAGAGTGGCCCACTGTAAACACACAAATCACAAGGGAAATTCCAAATCTGTATAAAGGGTTAAAAAAAATACACAAGGAATGACAAACTGACAGACAAACTGAGAAAACTGGCTGCAATGAATCTCCCAGGGCATAAATAACAAGGAAAAACACTGGGGGGAAAAAAAAGGAAAGAAGTCCTGTGGACGACAGGGTTCAGACACCATGTCACTGAGGGGCAAATACAAAGAGCAGGGAGAGAGAGATCAGTCTACCAGTAAATAACTCTGTTGACATTTCTAACACCACACACTGGTGATTAGCAGCCGGGGGAGAGAACACATAAAAGACCTCATAAACCTTACACACTTCTAAGGCCAAAACAGGCTTAAGCTTAAAAAGCAACATCAGTACATCCAGAAATAGTTGGTCTATTCTTAAATGTCAACATCAAACTCATCCATACGAGTTCTGGATGAAAACAAGGAGTTAAATGTTGCAGACTTTTAAAAAAATAATGAAAAAAAACGTTTAAAAGCCGATGTTTCCCCGTGCCATACAATAACCTAGTTTGTTTGTGTTTCCGAGGAAAGACATGAGGCCGACGTAAGCGTCAATGTGGAGGGGCTGGTTCAGGACCAGGACTCCGTTGGCTTTCCCAGGAACTGGTTTCATGACATGGAGCTTCTCAGCAGCCTGTTTGAGCTGCTCACGGAATTTATGAATCTGTGGAAAACAGACCAATGAATGATAAATGTTCACTGTTTGTTATTAGTGTTATTGTATGACAAGAAACACTGTACAGTCTTACCGTCTTACAGAGGGTCATAGTATTTTATAGAAATGAGTACAAATTCAGGTATTATTCCATACCAATCTGTAAGAATAGTACAAATGACCATTCATAGACCAAATAAAAAAAAAAGTGTGTTTCCAGTAAACCCGCTGACCAAAGACATTTCGCTTCAAAACTGTCAACCACAAAGCTCCCTTTACAGTTTCCCTTTAGTCTCAGCAATGGTAATTTGTCTTAATTCTTTGTTTCAAGCACGTGTATAAAGATTCAAAATTCAGTGAAACCATGGAGGCAGCCAATGACAGGACTGTTCTAGAACGATCATGTGTTGAACGTGTTATGTGTCAAAGTGTAATGCAAAACTAGTTCTGCATAAAACGTCTCGGCATTAAGAAAGGAAAGAATTTTTGGCAACATACTTTTTTTTTTGCATAACTTGTTTTTTTTTATTTTTTATGATCTTAAGATTGTGTAGTTTGCATGTTGCCAAGAATACACAATTTATTTCTGGCCTTATGAACTACAGTGTATCTGAGATTTTGCAGGGTTATAATCATGAACAGATGTTCTTCTTTTCTTCTTCTTTAGGTAGTTAACGTGTTGATCCATGAAACAGAAAGTGACTGGTAATCAGGTCCAATCTCAACTCGTATTTCTGTTTCTGTCTCGCTCAAGATGTATTGACCTTGTGATTAATAGCTGTGATCTCAATGATTAAATAGGACACTTGAGTTGTGTCTCAATTGTTCTTTAATGAGTTTTATCTTAATAGGAATGCTATGATTCGATATAAAGAATAGGAATCGTTTGCTCAGGTCATTTTTTGCATTCAATGCTGGTCAGAGAATAAAACAAAATAACCCATCTGATCTGATATCTTAGCAACACATGCCCGCAGCTGCTGGAGGAGAGAAGAAAAAAATCTACAATCTAAAGTTTTTTGCAAATGTTTTAAGTCTCTCCTTCTCCTGGTGTTGTAACTGTGACTTAATGCTCTTCATCCATAAACAGTGGTGGTGTGTGGGTAGTTGCTCAGTTGAGCTCACCCTCAGTGCAGTCAGTGAAATGTGCACAATGCAGGTTATGAGTAATAACCTGGCTACCAGACTTTGAGGGTTATTTGGACCGATTGCAAAACAAACCTCTTTGTTATGACATTTGGTAACGAGACAAAAAAAACCCAGTTTCTCTTCCTGCTGCTGAGTTATCTGTTCGGGAAGTTTAAGCCAAGTGATGTGGAAATTTCTCGGAAATTTTCCAACGTATTCCACAACGTGTCATGTATAATATGTTTATACAGCGTTTACTGTATGAGTAAAAGGAAATAAACTAGAATTTAAATTTTGTTGCTGTCAATCACTCATACAAGTGTATTAAAAAAAAAATTAAACAGCAATTAAAAGATGTAAAACTCATGTTTCCAGTACTACTGCTGCACCATAGCAGAGCATAAGATGATTCCTTATTTCTATTAGTATTTGCCTAAATTTTTTAAACTCAGCCTGCCAATGAAATTCACAATAATATCTTTAATCATGATTATAATATGAAAAGCCTAGACAAATATTTTAGAATCCAAAAAAAAAATGTATGGGGAAAAAAACATTTAGTATATAGTATAAATATAGTATTTTCTATTTTGTTCACAATATTGTCCAAGATACACAAAGAAAGTAAACAACTACTAAACAACTTGTGATTTTTTTTTGCACAAAAGCAAAGGCTTTAAAATAAGTCTGTGTTGCACACAGATTAGGAGAGGGAGAAAAAAAATAAACTTCCATGTTTATGATTGTTAGGTCTAGGTTAACCCCCTCCCTACATAACCCCCTATTTGTGATGATATAAATGCTGAACTCACGTCGCAGAGGGACTCGAATGTTTCACTCATGTCCCTCACAGGATGGTAGGTGAAGCTGATGAAAGGGAAGTCGGTGGCAAACGGGTTCCACCTGGAGATGAAGGAGGGCTCTCTGAGCCGGTCCCAGAAGACCCTCACCCCGTCCCCTGATCTCCTGAAAACATCACAACATGGTCAATCTTCAGCAGCACTGTTTACGTTAAATCAGAAATGAACTTTTTGAATAAATCACCAATCAATGTGGTTGATGCTCAGGGTTATATTAATAAACATCCTGTCCAATGTATCTTGTAGAAATGTCCACAAGTGTTATTTCCATGATAGTAAATACATTTGTGCCGTCTCCATAAATATGGATTTAATGTGACATTTATAAAGCAGCTTGTTTTTCCACTTTCTCTTTTTTCTGTGTCTGTATTAAGTCATAGTAGGGATTTCCGAATTTCACAAGATAAAACTAAACAACCGCCCCACGCCCCCAGGAATGTACTGAAGCTACATTCCTGTATGAAAATACAGAATAATTTATTTATGAGGTAAAAAACAACGGCCATGATTTTGAAATGCGTTTAAACAAAAGAAAAATAAGATATTGTCATTTCTACTTCTGCAACCCAAGATGATGGGCAGGAAATGGTGCAATTTGGTCTCATAGAACAGAGCATAAATTGTCATTACTTGATCTTCAGTGTCAGAGCTAAATACATTCAGTCTGCAGCAACGGAGGCCGTTGACAACATGAGTATTGGGTTAAACTTTGCTTAAGTGTATTATATAGAGCAGGGGTTTCAAAGTATGGGGCAGGCCCCCCTGTGGGGGCGCGGTGTGATGCTGAGGGGGGCGCTTGTGATCCTGGGGAACATGCTTTTTTTCCCGCCATAATACAATAAAGTGTAATTGCACATCCTTGTAAGTTGAACTATATCTCTTTCTTTTTGTTTCTTTATGTTAACAAGGATACGATGTTATGCAGAGGTGTACCTAGAACTATTTTATAGATAAATGCTGTTATTTATATGCTGGGTGGGCGTAACAGAAAAAGATTGGGAAGCACTGATATAGAGGATCATAGCTGCACTGGTATGATGAGAAAATTTCACTGACATATCAACTCATCCATTCAGCCCATGTAACAGTGAATGAAGTTTGATTCCTTTCATTCTGTCCCACAGCCGTCTCACCACCTTTTCACAGGACATCTTTTCAATTGCTTTTACTGTGTGGTGGTGCATGTGATTTCCTCCAACTATTATATATGGAAAGCAGGCGGAAAAAAAAAAAATTCTTGTCATTGTGACAGACACCTCTGTTGGACCTCTGCATTTAACCCATCACCAGTGTGTAGAGACGGGTGCTTTGCTCACCTGGCAGCGGGTGATTTGCTGTAATAGCAATAAACTGTATTTGTATGAACACTGCAAAGTCCATCACCGCTGCTCTCTGAGGCAGACAGGACAAGATTTTGATGCAAGGATTCAAAGCGTTTTCATGTGGAACGTTCCACCTTATCTTCAGTGTCAGCACCAATGTATTTGATCACACAGAATATAAGGACGCTGGGTAGCACTTTGGTAAACAACGTTAGAAACAAAGAAGAGGAACTGGCCCTAATCAGCCTCAGAGGAAATCCTTAATGTGAGGCCGATCCCGTGTTTACTGGTATTAAAGGAGATTTATGGTGTGTTCATCATGTTCTCATTCCACTACCATTCCCCCTGAAGTCATTAGAGCAATACCCAGAGGCTTTCATTAAAACTCCTTAGGGTCAAATCTCTGAAATTCCAGATGACAGGTAAACCTTCAGACACCTTAGGACTGTACATCTGCAAATGTCTGCAAAACATTGTCAGTGCTAACCCACCAGTTGGGAGATTTTGCTATGTGCTGTGTGTCCACTGTATTTGATGGATTTGTGCAACAAAGAGCTGCAGGTAAGAGTGGAGAACCAGGGAAAATGCCTTTCAAAACAGAATGATAAGCATTTTCCTTGTTCATTGTTGTGTGAGTCGCAACCCTCAGGTGGGTTACAAGACTTTTTATTTTTTTTCAGGTCATCGTGTTTCCCAGATGTTCACTGTCATTTTTTGCAATTTTGTTGTTTAGAACTTGAGTCTTTTCCTTTTGGCTTGTCCCCTTTTTTTCCAGGGGTTGCCACAGTGAGTCAACGATTCCCATCTCACCCTGTCAAACCTGGGCCTCGACTAAATCTGATATGGGAATAATTTTGTTGTCTCTCACTTTTGATTTGGCTAAAGCTTTACGCTGGACACCCTTCCTGACACAACCCTCCTTGGTCTTGGGATCGACACTAAACAAAAACACTAGCTTGTGCTCCCTATTGTGTTGTGTTTGTTTCGAACATGAGTAATACTAAGCATTCAGATATCACCCAATTAAGAGTAAACTATACTTGTGGTCCATGATTTACAAATAATGTCTATTGACTTGGGTCGTGAAGATTTGTGCTCTATAAAATATACCCAGAGTCACAATAAAAAGTTTGGAAAATACTGTTTCTCTCCGTTTAACCATAACATGTGAATGCAAAGAATCATGAACTGAAATATCTGTCATTTGATTTGAAATAATAGTCTATGACCTAATACATGGGACGCTTGAGTCACTTGTGACCCAGTTCGTTTCCACAGCTGTCATCTGTCCTCCATGATCCATCATGCTGTTGTTCTTCTGTTCTCTTTTTTTTTTTTTAAACCACATTGCTTGAGCAACATCATTTCCTGACAAACAAAATTAAGCACCTGAGGCTAAACAACAGCTACTGATATGTCACAGTCTTTGGGAAGGGCTGCATCATAACGCAATCATCTCACCCTGTTTACACAACCACTTAAAATGACAATGCTGCTGCTGAACATTCTGTGCCTCCTCCAGAGTAAATGTTGTGCCTGGAGTAGAAGGTAGGAAGAGGAGGATGGGATGGAGGGAGTGGGAGGGGTGGACGGGGACAAATACAAAGCAAAAGCCTGGACTAAAGACTGATTATATTGCAGCAAAAAAAAAAAGCGAGTGAGGATGGTGGGGTTACATTTGTACACATTGCCCTTTGTGACTGCACATAGCTATTGCCCTTGTATAAATGGGAATATATAAAAAAAAGAGCTTGAGCAAATTCCACAGGTAATCTATCACTGGGAGTGGGACCGGCCCAAACAGGCAGAGCAGGGCTGGGCTTTCCAGCCAGAGGCCTTGGAAGTCTTCACTGTGTTTATGTGGCAGAGCTCAGCTTTGTACTTTCACTGCTTCTCACTTCCACACAGACACAGAGAAGGCCAACAGCACCTGAGTTATGACCCTATGGGGTTAACAGATTCAGAAGAAAAAAAAAATTCCTTCAACGCTATTATTATTATTTTTGACACAAATAATAAAAAAAATTGTTCTTGATTTTTAAAGTTACACCCTTGGGTTTTAAACCCTCTTGGTCTCAAAAGTCAACACTCCAAGATAAATATCAAGCCCAGCTGCAGTTGTCATGGCAAAGGTCCCATATTGTCTCAAAGAGAGCAAACAAAAGTGCAGCGATTGCTCAACACAGCCTGTAGGTTTGTCAGCCATCCATATTCACATATTTATCCAACAAGGGATCATTAGATGAGAAGACTAATAAAAGAAAAAGGTGGAGATTTAACCAGAAAAACAAAGAGAGGAGGACGAGGAAGAGAGTTTATTTTCTTTACACTCTGGTTTACTGACAATCTTTCATCCTTAAATACCAGAGTGCTGCGCGTGCAGTTTTTGTAGCTGTAAACAAAAAGACATCCATGTCACTGTGAAATCTATTTTATCATAGCTGCAGGCTGTAGAGAAATGTTCCATCTTGGAAAAAGACAGATGCACAAGCTGACAGGTTATTTCTTTCAGAAAAAGAATTGGAACTCTCAAAAGAAGTGGAATTTATGTTTGTGTTTGCATCTTTTGTATGAAGTGTAAAAAGAGCTGCCTATTTAATAGACAAGTAAATCTTTGGGGGGGCCATTCTTAGGGTCACAATTCCATTCAAAACAGATTCTCGATTAAAGAGAATCGAGAATTTCTCAATTGCAGAAACTAGACATACAAAGTTTCTCTCTCTCTTGATGAGAGAAACTCTCTGTATAATTTTTTTTTAAATTGATGCAAAGTTTCAATGTGGCAGAGTCTTATACAGCATCTTATACAGTTAGGAGTGCGATTTTTAAATAAATCTCTTTGTGGCGAATAAGGAGGAAGAGTTTGCTTTGCAGAGTATCAGGTTTAAATCCATCAGCTGCCATTGTGAGCCATGCATCGGTTCACTTTTCTTTTCCTTTCTCCTTTTCTCATGAAAGGTGCCCATTTCCAAATGCACAGGCTACCTCATTTCCGCCCCCCTGAAGTGAGGAGAGCAGCTGCCTGATGCTCCAGAAATCCTTCGATCATTAAGAACGCACCACTCAAACATATAAGGACACCATTTTTTAGTTTTTCATATTAACCGATTCAGAGATGAATAGTATTTTTACATGTTTTTCCTCATTCCTCCTATCCACTGACCTGCATCCGCTTGATCTTCCTTTCTAATTGACACAATTTTCCCCTTTTATCCTCTAGACTCAAAGGTATGCCTGCGTGATCTACATCTGCGGTGGAATACTGAAAATTAATTCAATAAACAACCTTTTTTTACTCCTTTGTAACCTTGTCCTCCTAGTAGAGTGATGGGCTTAACTTAACTTTGCTTCTTTAAACTGTGACATTCCCCGATCAGCACAGCTGCTGAAGCACGTGTCATGTGAACAGTAGCTGGAATGTGAGTGACAGTTAGCCCAGTGTTGTTGTCATTTCAACTGTTTGTAGTTATTACAAGGGCCAACAAGAGAAAAGTTAAACAGCTGATTACAACTTGTGTAAAGAGGTTCTCAGCGAGGGAGAGAGAGAGAGAGCAGCAGCAGACACCACAAACCCATGGAATGTCAGAAGTATGTGTGCCTTTCACTGTTTCTTTGCTCGATAAAGGTTTTGCATTGAGTGAACCCAGTATGAAGAGTGAACGCTCAAAACTCCAAAAAGAAACTTTGTCAAAATAACAACTAATGCATCAAGAATAAAACAAAACTGATGAAAAAACAGCTCCAGTCCAGGTCTTCACCAACCCTGACCAGGCCTCTGTCTCTGAGCAACACTTTGCTTCTTTTCAGTCTTTGCTGTGTTGTATAAAAGTTAATTAAGTTAATGTAACTCTTTAAACAAGTTAGTCAGAATATTTTATCAATGTTCAGGTCTGATGAAATAGTAAAATAACAATTTAAATAATAATAACCCCTCAACCTAAACTGAGAAGTCTTCTTTTCCTTTCGGCTTATCCCTTTTCTCAGGGGTTGCCACAGAGAGTCAACAATTTCTCCTGTCCTCTGTATCTTCAACTCTAACTCCAACTACCTCCATGTCCTCTCTCACTGCACTCTAGATCTCATTTTTGGCCTTCCTCTTCATCTCTTACCTGGTAGCTCTATCTCTAGGATCATTCTTCTAACAATATAATCACTGTCCCTCCTCTGAAGATGTCCAAACCATCTTAGCCTGGCTTCTCTATCTTTTTTTTAACCTAAACTAAGAAATGCAAACCTAAATAAAACTAGCTCAGTATGTTGGTCAAGCTTCTCTGATGTCCACAACGTCAACTGAAGGCCCTGGATGTGGTGGATGAAGTATGCTGTCCTTAGAGGTACTGTATGACATCAACCTCCAGGTAATGATCCTAAGTTTGAGCCAACTACAAAAGAATTTAACCTTTTTCTCGCAAAAAGAGACAAACTATTAAAGTCTAAAAAAATATGTAATTTGAATGTGGCTTCAGGTTCTAATCCACCAGCTGCCAGGTTGCCACCGAGGTGCTCAGATCAAAGCACTGTCCTAAACCACATAACCTCTGTGGACTCACCACCCACAGGAAGGCTCCCAATATGGTACAATGGGATTTGGGTGGCACAACGGACAAGGAGATGAAGATGGATGAGTAAATGAATGCACGTGTATCTACAAGAAACCAATTAACACAATGATTATTGCCTATTAGTAATTAAAAGAAGATTATTTATTTATTTAAATGTTTATTTAACAGGGACAGTACAGTTACATTGTTACCAGCGGTCACCAATGTCATTGTACATGGGGCTTTTAGCCATTGGCTAGTTTGCAGCCCTCATCCCTGGTTGGGCATTAATATGAGAACATACTGATTTAATAAAGGAACATTATTTTTTAAACAGTCGTTTAGTTCCAGCTTCTTTATTTACTACGTTTCCTCCTCCTGTAAATAACACTGTAATTTTGTTTCTTGATGTTAGAACATTAACAACATACAGGAGGAGGATGTGCCGTACACAGGTCTCTGGTCCTATGGTTCCGAACTTTTGGCTGCATAAGGGACCTTCTTATGGGACATTTCAAGATATCAAATATATTAGAAGAGCTTGAATAAAGTAGATTTTTGTAGCTAGGAGCTATATGTTCAGCCACACTTTTAGCATTCACAGTGTAAAGTTGTTTACAGGGAGCTGAATGGTGCAATAAATATAGAATCACTTGTAAAGATAAGGAACAACATTTGACACTCTTTGCTAGTAAATACCCTTGCACTTATAAAACAACTGTGCAACACGTAGAGCTGCTTTAACTGATGAAGTTTTTATGTGAATAATACGAGCTACATGCTGCAACTGCCACTGAATGACTGCCCTCTGCTGTTTACTCCTGGCACTAGCAGCTACAGTTGGAACAATGTTGACCTAGCAATCTATGTGGGAAAAAGATAATAAATATGACTGTGATCTAACAGAACTTAAAAAAAGAAAGCAAGGAAAGCAAACCCCTCCCCTAATTGTGATCCATACAATGAAATGTGATCATTGCCCTGTATGTACATATACTTTTTGTCATTAAGGTAAAAATAGAGCTGAGTAAAAACGTAACTTAACTGAAGACTCCTCTCTGGGGTTCGACCAATCCACCAAGATATTGTCTGAAACCAAGCACTACACTGACCTTTCTCCTTTAGACTAGAATAAAAGGACGTGATACTCTAGGTAATTATAAAACTATGATTTTCAGAATAAATCAGGTGAACTTATTAAAAAAATAAAATAACAATGCCTGGAAATATCACTCAGTAACATCATGACAGCGCACAGAAACTGACACATGTCAACATACAAAGAATTTTTGAAAATATTTTTTTCATGTCCATCTTGCAAGAAAAAAAATTATGCCAGAAGTAGATTCAACAGCAATGTTAAATATTTGTGTTATTTGGAGGATTATGATTTCAACAAAGGCAACAATATGAAGAAGATTAAGAAAAAAATACAGTGTCAGGAAATTTGTAAGTGAAGTGACACTTCTGTTCCATGATTTTTGTTAACATCACCGTTTGGACCATAATTGGCATAATAATTATGACCAGAGATGAAAAGTCTATGGCCAATGTTAACAAAGATAATAATTGGAACAAAATGTTTTTTTTGTGTGTATTACTGTACTTTCATGTTTTGGGTAATGTCTGTTGCACGTCTGTCCATCCAGGGAGTGGATTGCTCACCTGTGGTTCTCCCTGAGGTTTCCACCTTTTTCCCTACTTCAAGGGGTTATATATGTGTGCTATATAAATAAAATTGATGGATTTAATGTCAGTCATGGACCTTTCAACACATCTCAGACTTGAGATCATTTAGTGTGGGCATCACAAATCTTAAGGTGGGCAACAGAGGAAAGCTGAAGGCACCATATACAACAAAAAAAATATTAGAGAAATTTATGTTATATATATATATATATATATATATATATATGTGTGTATATATAGGGGTGTGCCAATTAATCATTTTGGATGGGTTATTCATCTGTGACCCACACGATCCGAGTGCACCAGTCCAAAAAGCCCCGATCGAACAATAATGGAGTAAAACGGTCCGATGGTTCGGTTTCCTTCTCCATGGCCGCGCTCACTGGAGCAGCGAGCCTATGGAGGTCTCACTTTTGGTGCGTGAACTGTGACGTTGGCTGATTTGATTGGAGTTTCAGGTACTCTTTTCTAAGCAACATGACAACACAGGCGAAACTTACTAATTTTTCTAATTTAAAATTTAAAGTTTGTACATCATTTGTTTTTTTCAAAAAGAATGGAAAGATAGCTAAAAGCAACTCGATTCGCCGACTCCGTAGAGCGACATATGAATACACTGGAGGTCCAACAAACCTTAGCAGTCACCCTGAGAGACGGCAGAGTCCAAGGCGATACAGAATCTATCACTTATTATATTACAAACCAATGTCGTGTTTGACAGTCTGGTTACGGGAGTGCTGTCTACAGCTAAACCTTTCTAAAACTGTAGGCATGTATTTCACTAAAATAAGTAGAGAGTCACCTGATCCTGATAAACTTGTTAATGGAGATAAAATACAAATTGTCAATCAGTATAAATATCTTGGGTTAATATTTGATTCACAGCTCTGTTTTAAAGGCCATATTGACAAATTGTGTAAAAAAAAAAATCTTGCAAATGTTCATGTAATTTGACAAGAGATGCCAGATGAAGCTGAAAAATATTTCCTAATTATATAAAAAGTGTTTGCATGTGTATTTTTTATTTGTATATGTATTGTGTGCTTCTTTCTTTTTTACATCATGGCCAGGGGACAACAGATGAAAACTAGCCTTTGGCTAATTCTTTCTTATCAACCATGTGTTTATAAAATTACCTTCTTTTAATAAACTAAACTTAACCTAAAAAGACTGGCAGCTGTATAGTGTTGTTGAAAGTGGAGTTGCAAATTTTTATTCAAGATTCAAAAAAACGAATCAAACTGAACCCAGAGGGACAGTGGATGCATTGGTAGAAGAATGATCCTAGAGATGGAGCTACCAGGTAGGAGACAAAGAGGAGATTGATGGATGCAGTGAGGGAGGAGGGGTAAAGGAACATTGTGCTTTCTCTGAACCACACTGACATCAAGTAGTCAGATGATGACTGTAATCAGAATAAAAGCAACAATTAAGGACAACTTACTCAAAGAGCCTAATGGCCCTTGTATTTTACTTGTGTTAAAAAAGACCTGACTCTTATTTTTATTTATGGGACTCGCATCTTAAAGTGGAAAAATAATCTGTTATAAATGCTTTTTTTACCTGACATTTTTTATAAAGACAGTTGCTTTAAAGTTAATAAATAAAATATCTAGGTCAGCCAGTAGGAAGCTACAGTATCAAGTGCATGTAAATCATTGATTGTACTGGAAAAATACAACCACCCACTGATAAAAGAAATCCAACTTCTTGATAAAATGTTTTGGATTTAAAGCACTAGAAAGATGTTTACGGCTTTCAGGAAATGATAGTTGCACTGAGTGAACTTACTGGAGGATTGAGTGCTTTGGGAAGGTGAAGGTCCCATAGGAGATGCGGTCCACATAGTTCAGTGGGATCCTTTGGATTTGATCACAATTGAACATGACAAAGTCATACTTGAAGATAAGGAGAGAGTTTTCTGTGATCAGGACGATTCGCTCCTTTTCATTATTCCAGTGATCGACCCTTTAAAGAAAGGGAAAACATTTTCAACAACCAACAGTATAAAACATTATTTGAGATGTGTGTGTATCATTCAGTGTGGGCATCACATAATATAAAGAGGGCAACAAAGTTTGAGAGACTGCAAATTCCACCACCATGGCATTTTTTGGGAATGCATCAATAAAATACCCCTGAAATGAATATTTTCTTAAATTTTATATTGTTGTCATTCATTCAATTGTTCACATATAACTGATGCACAAACTTAAAAAAATGTAATATTACATCACTGAATAAAAAAAAAAATCACAAGAATTCTAAAGGGTATGAATAATTTTGAGGAGACGGCTGTATATATACACTATATACAGTAATATATAATATATGTCATGGAAATCTTTCTTTAATTTCTTGTCCATTTAAAAGTCTGCTTCCACTTGATCTACATTAATCTGGACAAATATAATAACAAAAAAGGCTCATAATTAAGTTTAATTTCAGAGCTGATTTCTGGACATTTTGCATGGTTTTATTGACAGTGACAAAAACCTACTAGCAATAACATTGTACTGACAAATACAGTGCTTTTAGTCATTGCATGGTTTTGTGTTCATTGTTTCCCCCAGGTGATAAACCTTTAGTGGAACAAGGCATTAAGATGAACAAGGAATTGAAGAAAACAGCAGAGTGGTCTAATCATTTTTTCCATGTCTGAACACACTGACAAACACACACAGTCATATATATATGTATGTATGTAAATGTAGCGTGTGTAAACTTTAAACAAATCATGTTTGCTACAACATGGTCTTTGAACTCACTCTGCCATCAGCCATAAACCTTGAATGACTCCATCGACTTCTTTATCCACAAGCGATTCCACATCCTTGATGGCCTGATTCAGCGTACCAGGCTGAGGAAACAGAGATTGATGCATATTATATTTAGTTCAGAAATGGCACAATTTACATTGCATAAGTCCAGGTAAGTCTCCAACAAAATGTCAGTGAATTATTCAGCAGAAATGCAGAGCGAGCACATTCCCATGGTTGAGCTTGATCATCATTTGGGTTTAAGAAAAGACACATTAAAGCAATTTCATGCATGCCATGTTAAACTAGATGTGTCATTAAACTATCAAATTCATTTTGCTAAATAGAGTTCCATTGAGACTTTGTTCACCTTAAGGTGTAACCTGATCATGTTGTAGAGCTGGACGGGTGATACATCACTTCAGCTTTAACCATAAACTGACAGAATGCACCTGCAGAAAAATGCTATCATGACAACCATGATCTGTACAACTCCTGGGGTAGATTCCTAATGCAGTTCACTAGAGTGTAGTTTCTGGCTATGTCTAAATAAATTATAATAATCAAGCTTTTTGACAGACAAGATGAGTGGAGGAAAAGTGTTCTTGTTCCAATTTACAAGAAGGGT
Organism: Paraplagusia blochii; assembly: GCA_016785265.1. Lineage (NCBI taxonomy): Eukaryota > Metazoa > Chordata > Actinopteri > Pleuronectiformes > Cynoglossidae > Paraplagusia > Paraplagusia blochii. The sequence goes on from JAFBJS010005278.1 coordinate 99,482, forward strand.
GATGTGCAGAATTGTAGCAATTACAGAGGGATAAAGTTGATGAGCCATACCATGAAGATTTGGGAAAGAGTAGTTGAGGCTCGGTTGAGGAAAGAGGTAGAGATTTGCAAACAACAGTATGGTTTTATGCCAAGAAAGAGTACCACAGATGTAATATTTGCCTTGAGGGTGTTGAAGGAGAAGTACAGAGAGGGTCAGAAGGAGCTTCATTGTGTTTTTGTAGATTTAGAAAAGGCCTATGACCGGGTTCCAAGGGAGGAACTGTGGTTTTGTATGAGGAAGTCAGGAGTGGCAGAGAAGTATGTTAGACTGGTGCAGGATATGTATGAGAAAAGTTCAACAGTGAGGTTTGCTGTTGGAAGGACAGAAGACTTTAAGGCTGAGGTGGGACTTCATCAAGGATCTGCCCTGAGCCCCTTTTTTGTTTGCTCTGATGATGGACAGATTGACAGATGAGGTCAGACAGGAGTCTCCATGGACCATGATGTTTGCAGATGACATTGTGATCTGCAGTGAGAGCAGGCAACAGCTAGAAGAGAACCTAGAGAGGTGGAGGTTTGCACTGGAGAGAAGAGGAATGAAGGTCAGTCGTAGCAAGACAAAGAACATGTGGAGACTGTGGAAGAGAGGTGAAGAATAGAGTACAGGCAGGATGGAACAACTGGAGAAAGGTCTCTGGAGTGATCTCTGGAGTAGAAGAGAGTCAGCTAAGGTGAAGGGAAAGGTTTACAGGACAGTGGTGAGACCAGCCATGATGGATGGATTAGAGACAGTAGGAATAGGTAGAAGATAGGAGACAGAGCTGGAGGTGGAGGAGTTAAAGATGCTGAGGTTCACTTAAGGGCTGACTAGGATGGACAGGATCAGGAACACAGTAATCAGGGGGACAACACAGATAGGAAGGTTTGAGAAAAAAAGCTAGAGAAGACAAATTGAGATGGTTTGGACATGTTCAGAGGAGGGACATTGATTATAGTGGGAGAAGAATGCTAGAGATGGAGCTACCAGGTAAGAGAGGAAGGGTAAAAAGAGGAGATTGATGGATGCAGTGAGGGCGGACATGGAGGTGGTTGGAGTTAGAGTTGAGGATAAAGAGGACAGGGGGAGATGGAAATTCCCTGAGAAACGGGATAAGCCGAAAGGAGAAGAAGAAGCTTCAATGGCCCAAGTATGTGAAAAACCGTTAGTTCACTGCTGTTAAGAACTGCTGCCACATGGAATATTAGGGCTTATGGACGTTTGAATTAATTTTTTGGTTAGGAGGCTAAAATGTGTTTCAGTGGACAGTGGATGCATTGGTAGAAGAATGATCCTAGAGATGGAGCTACCACGTAGGACACAAAGTGGTAACTGATGGTTGCAGTGAGGAGGAGGACATGGAGGTAGTTGGAGTTAGAGTAGAAGATACAGAGAACAGGGGAGATGGGAAATTTGATCGGCCATGGCAACTTCTGAATAAGAAGAGAAGGGAAAAGACGATTAAAGAATGTAGCTTATGAGCAATATGTTATCATTCATTTCCAACTGAACATTCACCTGAAGGTTATAAATCAAAGGCTAGCTGGAACATTGTTGAAAGTTGTTGGTTTTACAGAAAAAAAGTCCCTGGAAAGGCTGAAGTTTCTATTGCAATGTAGCTTTCAAAGAACTGAATGACCAGCCCTCCAGTCACAAACATATACAGTGTAACGTGTCTGTCAGCCCCGCAAAACCAGATGAAAAAGGACTAGATTTAGTTACTAGATAAAGAACGAAGAAACCAGTTCAACAGGGGCTTCAAGTCCTTAACCTGAAAAACAACAATCCAATTCACCAGGATAATATTACAAACCAGTGGCCACACTATATTCCCAATAGTATTCAATAAATTAAATTCATAATCATCGTAACCAATTGTGGAGTTTTCTTACCCTAAGAACGAAAAACTTTTTCTTCTTGAACTGTTGAACTGGAGACGAAGTGACAGCAGCGGCCGCTGTCTCTGCTGCTGCCCGTCCCTCGGTGCTCTCTGTCCCGGCTTCTCCGCCTTCATCCGCCTGCTCTTCGGTCAACTGAATTGGTTCGTTGGGCGGACAGTCCTCCACCGTGGAGGTGTCGAGCTGTTGCTCCTCCAGCTCCTCAGGGAGCACCACAGTCTTGTCCTCAGTGTCTGACATGATGGAGGTTCACAGCACCTGTTCAAACAGGTTCCCACTGATTTGTATAGTGTAGGAGGCGACAACAGACCGTCGGTGCTGCTGCTGCTTCATAGAAAATGAAAGTTATCTTGACGAACACATAACCGCGAAAACTCCATGAATTGAGGGTTAAAATACAGCAAAAGTACAGAATCAGTAGCCATAAAAAACTTACCGGCTCTTAAACTGGTCGTTACAAGTTGGAACCTCAGTCGTTCAACAGGTGCAACTACTTCCTCATTACTTCTTCTGGATGCGCGCGCGCGCGCGCACGTACTGTACGTCACGTCCACGTGCGTGTGACTTCTTCAGTCAGTCGTGATTGACGTCAAGATAACTCTGGTTTAGTGCTGTGCAAATATTGCTCGCTGACTCACTGCTGCCACACATGGCCGTTTTTTTAAACAAAACGTTAAGGTGACGACCTCGGAATAGACGTAACGTCTTTATTTTCTGCAGTTATTACAGAAAAAAATGCTTGTTTATAAATGACAGTTAGTTTATGATAGAAGGTGAGAGAAAACAGGAGAGTATTATGGTCAATATGTCAATATGGTCAACGATAACAATATGGTCCCTCCCTGTAGGAGGAAGGAAAGCAAACTCCTGATTGTGACATTCATTTATGACACACTCCACTGCACACAACAACTGAACAGCAGGCAGCTTTGAAAGGATTCAAACCTGGAACCCTGCAAACCGGGCTGGGCAATTATTTTGACTTGCGGGCCACGGCTGGTACTAAGATTTGAGTCTTGGGCCGGGTCATGATCAGAAGGATTGAGTATTAGGCAAATAAAGGCAAAATGCTTTAAGCCTCTTTAGACTATCTATTGGGGAAATGCTGGCTTTGCAGAGATAATGTAGAAGGATAATGATGATAATTTAAAAGTATAATTTGGACAATTCTGGCGGCCAGATTATAACGCCAAACAGGCCACATCCGGGCATTCTTCCTACAAAGTTTCCTTAAAAAATTCATATAAATTATCATTTAAACATGTAATATTCCCATAACATATCAAATCACATATGTTATCATGCATATATGGAAAGACACATTTATAGACACATATATATATGAACTGATCTGAACCTGGGAGTGGACCAGTCCTTTCTTGTGTCATTTTGTGCAAGAAAGTGATATCTTAATTTTGTTGTCCTACTCCTTATGTAAACACTCTCTTTCTCACACACACACACACACACACACACACACACACACACACACACACACACACACAAACACACAAACACACAAACACACACACTTCCTTTGGAAGTAAAAACATCATTGTTGAAGTCCAGTGTCAGTTTGTGAGTGGTTTGAATGTTTATTCAGTCTATGTTTGCAGTCTGAACCTGACAAAGTTATAAAAATGTGAAGCGCCATGGAAAGATGAAGTCCTGGCTGCCCTTGTTACCCTTCACTCTAACATATGCTGTTTTTTAGTGATGACTAATAATATCATTGGACACATGTACAAGGTGCTTCTACCTGGACTAACCCTTACAATCACTTTGAAATTCTTTATCCAAAAAGTAAATCTTTTTGGTAGGAAATTTGACATTGATCCTTATATTCCAAGAACAGTATTCCGTTTGGTTGTCTTACAAGATTCACAAAAAATCAGCATTTTACCTTTCCTTATTCTCGCCAGTGGGGATATACTATACATTATACTGGAAATGACCAACTTGGAGGGAAGGTGTGTATTTCAGGAAAAATGGAAGTCAATGGAAACATGGGAATTTTGTTATTGGCTGGAATGTGCAGGTCGAAGGGGGAAGCAACTGCAAGTCTATGGAAAAAGAAGATGAAGATAAAGAGTGTACAAGGCCAATCTTTCGAGCAATATTGTCTCTGGAGACATTTCGCATGATATCTTGTGTGATCCAGTTTGACAACCGTGGAACCAGAGCTAGTCAACGTGAAAGAGACAAACTAGCTGCGATTAAGGATGTATGGGATAAATGGGTGGAAATCCTACCATTGATGTTCAATCCTGGTCCACGTGTTACTGTTGCAACAGTAACACGTGCCCCCTACCGCTGTCTGTTACGACAGTAAATTCCCAACAAGCCTGCAAAGTATCTTTTATAAATGTTCATATAATCTAGAATAAAGTTATTTCAGTTTAAACTGTTTTTTGACTATTTTAAGTGGATTTCCACAGCACGGGTCAAAATGACCCACAACATCATCAAAGTATTTTTTTTTTCAACATAATACAAGAGTTTACTTCTTCCGTTTAGTTCTCCAGGAGTCAGTGATGGCCTAGTGATTAAGGAAGCGGACTTGGGTCGGCAAACCCTCAGGTTCAAATCCACCAGCTGCCCTGTTGCAACTGAGATGCTCTGAGTACCGTATATCACCGTCTCCAGCCGCTCCCCAGATGCTCAAAGCTGCCCACTGTTCACATTGGCAATAGGTAAAATGCAGAGATCACATTTCGTTGTGTCTCACAATGCTACATGTACTGTGCAACAGCTACAATGGTCCAAAAGCTTTTTCTCTTCGTACGAAAGTCTGTGATCACCTAAGGTAACGTGCGGTGAGGTCCATGCCTGGCGAGGCAGTGACGTCACCACAGTTATATTTACAAATATATGAACCCTACAGAGCAGTTTGTTTAACCTCTAATGTGTTTTGTTATAAAACACCAACATGCTTTATATATACAAACTGTAACATAGAAAAAACCTTTAAAAACTGTAACATCTTTCCTTTACTTATAAATGAAGACCATGCGCCGCTCCTTCAGAATAAAAGCACCAATGACTTGTCTGTAAAAGTCCTCCTTATTTTCTTTAATTTTACAAGTCTCTCTGTCTCCATGGAGGTCAGTGCAAGAGAAGACAGTCGTCCCTGGTCTGTCCTATTCCGACGGTTCGTTTTTATTCTGTTTAGTTTGGAAAATGACCTCAACTGTAGTCGCTGGCACACTGAGCATCAACCGGAGAAACTTTGACGCCTCAAGAACAATTTCAATTAGATCTTTCTCGGCCAAAATGCTGAAAAGCTGTCTAAGTCCAACGAGATCCGCCCTTAGTTTTACAAAGTGTGTCCCAGTCTGTCTGAAAAGCGCGGATCGACTGTCCCCTAGTCTGAAGCAAACCTTTAAGCTCAGGTGTTGGTCGTCCTTTAATAAGTATCTCCTGCTTCGATTGAAAGTCCAGTTTAGAGAATTCTTTTAGTTTCGATATGTAATCCTCCATTTTTAAAAAAGGCCAAGCAAAGTGGAAAAATACTCGCTGTTTACTGTTACACGCTAATTCTATTTTTGATTTGATTGGTTGGCTGAGTAGCAGGAAGAATCAATCAATCACTATCACCCCCTGCATGGAGGCAAGAGAACTACAGGCCTACCTTTGCAGCTAGAACACGTTACACACAGTCAGTTGTTGATAATCAAAATAAAGACTTTGCATTATATACACAAGCTGAAACAATTACGTGTATATCATATGGTATAAGTGTTGAAACATTTTTAATATTGACATGAGGAGGGACGGCAGAACGGTCTCTTTGTAGACCGTGCCTGCCCAGCGTTGTGATTGCGCAATCCCCGTGAGGCTCAGCCTCAGTGCTCGTCTCGTCAGTATTTGAACTGTAACGGTAAAAATTCAGCGATTTTTAAAAACTCTTACATTTTTTTTAAAAAAGGAACTTTAGCACAAAGTATCACAATTTAATTTATTTTACATTTTATATTTCTAGCCTCCACTGACTGCACGTCACTGAACCTTATACTTTACAAGGGACAAACCGCAGACTTAGGAAATAGAAAAAGATACAAAAAAGATTGCAGTACAACTGATTGCATTAAGAGTAGTTGCAGATGGTCAAAATAACCAGTATAGATCTATTCAGAATGTATTCACTGTATTCTTAGGCTTGCTTTGATTTTCAAGTCCAAGTCCTATTTTCACTCTCAGATTTGTTTTTCCTAAAACACAAGTGAACGGCAATAGGGAATTATCCCACTGGGAAAATAACCTAACAAACAGATAAAGGATGAATCTAATTGTCAAAAGAAAGCAAAACAGAGAGCTCCACATACCACAAATCCCAAAATACCAGCACTATTTAAACATCAGTCTGTATTTATGTTAATATTTTTTGACGCTTATTCTCAGGCTTAAGTCTGTCAATGAGTTCTCCCAGTTGTAATCTGTAGTCGTCACAGAAATGTCGACAGATTTCTAAAGACATTCTTTCTGCATGGTTTCTTAACTACTCCCACATGTAGGATTTCTGGAATTCTATGCTCTTTAGCATTTGCTCGAGTAAACAAGAGTTCACATCCAATCATTTCCCATCTTCACCAATGAAATGAATCAATCCAGAGGCTGCTATAAAATCACACTGGCTCTTTTCGATGGTGAGTTCATAGTTGAGTGCTCATAGTGAGTATAACAATGTATATATACATGCTGTATGTATAAAAATATATATAACATATATGTATATATTATTGCTATATATATGTGTGTGTGTTATATGATATATAATTTATTGATTATATATAAATGATATATAAATTATTTATTTATATCACTGTAGGTAGGTTGACATTCAATCCCGTGGTCTTCTGGGAATTTCTGTTAATATGTCAACTTCCTCCCAAAAAGCAAATATATTCAAAGTGATATTTCGGTCATTCTAACTCACAAATGATAAAACCATGAATGTGAACGTTTGTTATTTTTTTTCTTCCTATAAGATAGTGGATCACTTCTCTATCAACTGACAGCCAGAAACAAGAAAATCGAGCCAAAAAAATTGAAGGGAAATAAAAATAATAACATAAAATCTGAACATGTGCCAATAGATAACTTAAAAAGAGCCAAAATATAAATAAAAAACAGACTTAGACAGAAAACTCACTGGTCTAGACCCAAGCATGGCCTAGAGAACTTGCATCGTGACCAAGTCAAACAAAGAGATCTGCTGGAGGAGCAGGGACCTGGACCTGGACCTGGGCAAACCTTTTGACATACAGGTCACAATTGGTCCTAAAAATGGACAAGGTAGAAGCACAGAAATAGAGCAATTGTGCCAAATAAGATAAATTCCATGTAAAATCCTGCAACTCTATGCCATCTATAAGAAAAATGTGGGCTTTGGTGGAAGAAAGGCAGAAGTATAATCATGATACAAACCAATTGTATCATTTGGACAAGATCAGAGGGCGTATTACAACAATGATCGGAGCACTTCTGACCACCGGGCCTCAGTTGGCCCGTGCCTGTGTTAGAACCACAGAGGAATGCTAAAGTCAAGATGCAGAGAAGGCTGGATATACAAATTCACAGTGTACACCAGGTCTCGCCTTCACTTTTTACATTTACTTTGCAAATGTTGCACAAAACCAACAATGTGTTTCAATGTTTCCCTCCCCTCACACAGCTGATAAAGCCAAAAATGATAGTGTCTACTTCTGAGTGAAAGGAATGTGGTGTTGACCAGCTACACATGAAGTGACCGAGACAAACTTTTGGTAATTACGTAGGGTTCATCTCACTGAGGACAACAGACCACAGTTTGACTTAACCTTGACTGTTATGACCCACAGGCTCCGACCTGACCTGTCGGCTGGGGTTCAATGCCACTCCTCAGGTCAGTGATGAAAAGCTCCAGACGAGTCGGCCCGGTGCCTGGTGCCTGGTGCCTAGTGAGCTGAAAGTGATAATACACACATAAATCAGGGAGACACAAGGCTGTAATTTTTCATAGATAAAAGGCTAAAGGTTCCTGACCTTCCTCGTCCTGCTTCAAGTCAGGGTCTCATGTGAGTGGCCGGCCCTGCGTGAGCATTTCTGCTGGTTAAAAGATGGTCTGTTGTCAGATTACGAGCCGAGAAACACATGCTCACTAGGAAGAAGAAAAGACATGCAATTCTGAAGATATTTTAAAAATACTAAGATGCCACAACCAAGGGAGAGGGGAAATTTATTTTAACCATGCTCAGCTAACAAGCACTATTAGGCAATATTAGGAAAGGTAAGGTAGGAAAGGAAGAAAAGGTAACTTTGTCATTGTGATTCACACCACTGCAGACAAGAAAATGTGACCTCTTTATGAAACCCATCACCAAAGTGAAGAGTGGACATTTCCGAGCACCTGGGGAGCAGTGGGACGATGCCTTGCTCAGTGGACCTCAGTGGTAACTTGGCAGTTGGTGGATTCAATCCTGGAACCCTCCAAGTCTAGCTTCCGTAATTACTAGGCCATCACTGCCCCAAGCAAAAAATATGTAATTTTCATTCATTCATTCATTCATTAATTCATTCGTCTTCATCCACATGTCTGTTTGTGGTTTGCAGGGGTAGCAGTCTCCACAACTGCCACCCAAATCACACTGCTCCATACTGTGAGCCTTCTTTTGGATGGTGAGTCCACTGAAAGTTGAGCACCTAAGGGGCGACATGGCAACTGGGGGATTCAAACCTGAAGCCTTGCAAGCCCAAGTCTGCTTCCTTTTCCGCTAGGCCATCACTCAAACGTCTGATAGCAAAACCAAAAAAAATATATATATATATAGATATAAGAATTAGAAATTGAAAGTAAATATTGTCATATGGATAAAGAGTTAGGTGTAGCTCAAAGTCAGTTTTATTTTCAATTTCGTTGCATAAACTAGACACAGACACAGAATATTACCTTTCTCGCTGCCCCATGTGCTGCAATACAGAACACAGGCCTCTCAAATAAAAAATAATAATCTCGGCCATTTGATCTAATCTAATGTAATCCCACCTAATCTAAAGTAAGAAGTGTCGTTTGTCTTTCTCAAGAGAAAGCTGTGCTGTCCATGTGAAGTTGGAGGAATAGTTTGGCCACTGAGTGGCAGTGTTGTTCCAGTGATGATCCAACTCCCCAACTGAGAAACATTTTCTACTGCACGTGTTCAACGTTTATGCAGGTGAAGCACATGCTCTGTGTTGAGTAAAACTAACACAGATGGAAAAAAAACCCCGAGCACTAAATAAAAATAAAAATCTGTTCATCCATACAGTCAGTACATGTCTTGACTTCAGACAAACCCTTGAGGATTATGCCACCACTGAAACCTGGAAATCTGGACCACCTCATATTTGCCTCAGAAAGCACTTTTTTTTTTTATGTGTAGTTCATCATAAATGGTGTTGTTTTTGTCATGTGTGAGCAGCACTTACAGCCTTGGGCTCTGAGCGTGACTGGCACAGGAAAGAAGCCAGAAAGTGATCACTTTGATATGTGGTCGAACAGGGGATGGAAGCCAGACTGGGGCTGATGAATTGGTGGAGGCAAGAAGCACATTTAAGTACTTTTTTTTTTTTTTACTTAAGCAAGGTGGTATATTTTAGGCGGTGTACATCCCCTCTTGATATTAGATTAAAAAAAAAAAACTTGTTTCCACACAGTAACAATTATAATACAAGTGGATAGCTGTTTGCTAGCGCTCCCAGAGTGCAAGGAAGAGGAGGTCACTCTAAGTCAGACATAAGAATTAAGGTAAAGCCAAGGAACCTGGAAAAACACATCGCTGGCACGCTGACACAATGCATCTAGGTGTAAGGGTAAATGCACCAAATGCCCCCCAGACCTAGAGAAGCATTTTCCCCAGGGAGATTTGAGGTCGGAAAAGGAATTCTAGGAAAGCCCAGGTGTGTAAACTCACAACCCACGTCAGACAGAAAGTGAATAATGTGAAATAATTTACAACGTTTAGAAGGTCTTTGTCCCTGATTTACCTGGCGTGTGAAGCAGCAGTTTAGGAATTCCTGCAAACAATGCTGCAGCAGAAGTTCACAGATTTGTCATGCAATGCCTGCAGGAATACAGTGCATGTTGTGATTTCTGCTCCACTGATGTTCTGCAGCCTGATTGTTCCAGGCAACATGAAGCTCCATGTGATTTATTTAGCCTGACTGCAAGACGAGCAATAATTCTCCGCTTTCTCGCCTTCAACTCTGCCGCACGGTCCTGAAACAGGAAACAATTCCTCTCTTCCTCGGAATTCAGTTTTGTTACATATGTCACCCTGTGATGTGTTTAGTTAACAAAGTTAAGTGCGTTATTTCAGAGGACTGAAAGCAAAAGGCGCATCTGAAGATGTTGTTTCTTGACGCCCCCATCGCATCATCACTTCATTGCCCATTATGGCAGGTCTACCAGACGAGGGAGCAGCAAACAGACTTTTGAAATGAAAGGCGAACGTGAGAAGAGGAACGCTGGAACAGGGAGAATCATAACAAGGTAGCCATGCAAGGCTCACACAGGCGTGCAGATGATAAAATAGAAGCCCACTTTAGAACAGAGAATCCCACAAATCATACAAGTCCCCACTTTATCAAAGCCCACCCTCCTCTCTGCAGTCAATTCATGCCCTTACGCAGTTTCTATCTCTGCAGGGATGTGAAGTTTGAAACCAGATAAATAGTTTGCCCCACTTACCGCCAACTTGAGCACCTTCATATTCTGTAGAATACTTGTTCAATGTAGCTGGATGGTGTTTCATCCAGATTTTGTGATTTTTTTTTTTTTGCTTGTTTTTAAAAAGATGTGCCATGGCTACTAAAAATAGCTCCATTGACCCACTTTTTCAATCAGAGCTTTCAACTGCCTTTCTTCTAAAATAATGGATAGATCACCACACAGAAACACAACTAATAAATAAGCATTGGATTTATTTCAGATTTTTTCCTCTTATTTTAATCAGTTATAGAAACCATATCAGGCAATGTACCATTTCCCTCTATAAATGGTCAACAAAAATTCAATTATCCCCTGTAGAAATTTAGGAAAGAAATCTGTGCTCTAGTTACGATACAGAGAGTTCTGCATCAGCAACGTCCTAAAACTCCAACCAACTTTCATCAAACTGCTGCACTGTTACATTTTTTGGTCGTCTCATCTGCTGTTTAATCATATTTACAGTGATTCACATCTCAGGCTAAAAAAAGAATGAATCAATCATTGAAATAAGAACAGCTGTTCAAGAGTCAATCAACTGGAAATGTTTTTTTTCAAAATCTATTTTCAATTCCCAAAATGCTGGGATTTCTTTGGTAAAGTCTGATTCATCACCAATATGATGTGGTGAAACAGGCAGAGAGTATAGTAGAGGTCTGGTTCTGCTGTTTGGAAAACATGTAAAAGTCTTGATTGACTGCTTTAGTGGCTTGAGAAAGGTCCAGAGCAACAGAGGGCAGTGAATGGTTTGTATCCAAAGTGCTCTGCTGACGTTTCTCTTTTGTGGCTGATTTACTCAGAAGTCTTTGAACTCCTCCCAGGTGAAGTGATAAATCAAAGAAAAAAGAGAGTGAGTGCACAAATGCAGCTGAAAAATCAAAAGCCAAGGCAGGAGGATGAAATTTCTTTTTCGTTTTTTATCACAATACTATGTTTCTATTACTTCAGAGCTACTGCAGCAGGGGTTTCAGGTATTGTCTGATAAATCTATGTCAATATGTGTCATTACTGTGTAAAAAAAATAACATCAGGAACTGCAGATTAGACCTAATACCAGCTATAGCTCTAGGCAGCTGTGTCAAACATATGGCCCTTGGGCCCCAACCAGGCCACTTCATGAAATTAAAAAATTTGCACAAGAACTTGATATAAAGAAGTTTCACCTCTTCAACCAAGAGGCTATTTCAGTTTTAACTGACTGCAGGAATTCACCCTCTAAGAGGCGATACCAGAGGTGATACCAATACTACCCTCCATGCTAACCTCTAGACTGGAGACTGTGCATCAGCTACCCTGGTAAAGGGTGTGGTCCACCACAAATATGCAGCCCCTCGAGATTAAATACCAGAACTCTCAGTTAGAACTGACAAAGCCTCATAATGAAGAAGTGAGACATCTTTAAAAAACCTTCTATGTCCAGTTTCCCTTGAAGTAACTTATAAATTATATTTAATTTAATATGACATTATAAGGTGAAGGGAAAGGTTTACAGGACAGTTGTGAGACCAGCCATGATGGATGGATTAGAGACACTAGGAATAGGTAGAAGACAGGAGACAGAGCTGGAGGTGGAGCAGTAAAAGATGCTGAGGTTCTCTTTAGGAGAGACAAGGATGGACAGGATCAGGTATGAGGTGATTAGAGGGACAACACAGACAGGAAGGTTTGGAGAAAAAGCCAGAGAAGACAGATTGAGATGGTTTGGACATGTTCAGAGGAGGGAAGGTGGATACATTGGTAGAAGAATGATCCTAGAGATGGAGCTACCAGGTAGGAGACAAAGAGGAGATTTGTAGATGCAGTCAGGGAGGACATGGAGGTAGTTGGAGTCAGAGTAGAAGATACAGAGGACAGAGGGAGATGGAAAATGTTGAGTTGCTGTGGCAACCCCTGAAAAAGGGACAAGGGGAAAGGAAAGGATAAATAATATGATAGTTATCTCATACATTTGTGTTTGTCTGCCTGACAATAAAGGCAAAAACATGTTCTTCATGGTATTCCTAGGTCATAATGGTATTATTGTATTGGTCCACTCCACTTGACAACTAACGAGGCTGTATGTGGTCCTTGAAACTAAATGAGCCTTGGAGACTCTCCTGATCTAAAGAGAGCAATCGTAGGTGCAGTATATTCAACAACTCTCAAAACACATTTCTCTAGATGTGAATCGAAACATTGTGAACTGGAGTGATGTTCAAGAGAGAAAAGGAGAAAGAGGTCAGCTCCTATGGCAACAGAAGATCAGATGAATGAAGACAACAGGATGCTTGTGAACCTCCACCTACGTCTGCACAAAAAACATCAACTCCTTTCACAGACCCATCAATGCAGCTCCTTTTTAGTTGTATCCAATGCTAATGGCTCGTAGCGTGCTCCACTTAATGCAATTATTCCCAGTTGCGACCTATTTAATTGCTGCAAACAAAAATAAACAGAGGTAAGTAAAGAACAGTAATGGCTCATCTGATCCAGTCGGAGGCTTTCTCAGAAAATGGCAGAGAAGTCTTGAGGGAGTCATTCACGATTTGGCTTTTTAAAACTGCCATATTCTAACAAAGGCCAATTATAAAGACGGTGAGAAAAGACTGGAAAGGACGTCTTCATAAAAGGAGACTTACGAAGTTATATGTTATTTTTATACAAAATGAGCTCTATTGATATTCATGGATGGAAGAAAGAAACGGATAATTTGACATTAAAACTCTACTTCTCCTTTTTACTTTACATCTTTGGTAGAAATAATGCATCAGAGTCTGGAGAGGATTCTACAGGCCTGTTTCTATTTTCACAGCCTCTTTTTGCAGCAAAATGGCAATAAAAAAAAGAAGAAGATTTTTTTTTTTTTGGACAGCGAAGATCGCTGCAGGAGTCAGAAGCAAATTGGTTGAAGAACCATGAAAAATACAACAGATTTGACAAATTTGTCTGAAGAGACAAGGCTCTCCACAGTGGTCCAATCTGTAGGCAAGGGGACGAGACAGAGAAGCTGATTTAGAATGGTTGGACTGGCCATTTCTTCCAGGTGCAACTGACGCAAAGTAAATGTTGTCCAAAAACAATTTATATTTTAGGATAAGTGACAGAAATATTTAGTTATTTGGACAGTGTTGTGCTTAGAGCACCTCAGTGGCAACCTGGCAACTGGTGGATTTGAACCTGAACCCCTGCAGACCCAAGTCTGCTTCCATAACCACTGGGCCATCGCTGCCAAAGTGAAGAAATATTTTGAAAAAAAAAAAAAAACAGCAGAGGACAATCTTCCAATGAGACTTATATTTGACACTCATAACTGATAAATAAATATCTCTTATTGTAATCCACAAACCCATTCTTTAAAAAAAATAGGATTGAAAGAAGAAGAAGGTGAAGTTGAAGATAAAAAAAACAGTCTGACCTCTGTAATTTGAAGTATTATTTGGTGAATTATTTATCACATCCACTCTGGTCTGCTATTGTTTGTCTAACTCTTTGATACAAAGTTTGAATGCCATGACACCAGGCCAGGAACACACTGTTCTTTGCAGCAAACCACAAATCTGCGCAATAGAGAGTTTTACAGGGAACAAGCCGATCATTTATTCAATTGACCATAAGTAATGTCAGCTGGTCAGGAACAGACAACAAGTTGTTGCATGGAAGCTCTTTTCTTTGAAAACACATCCAACACTTCTACTGGGTCATGACCCTCAGGTGGGTCACTGAAGATGTATTTTTTTGGGGTCGCCCTGCATCATGTTTCACAGCAATTTTCCTTGTTAATGTTTAATTATGGCCAGTGATTTGGGAAAATGTCTGTTGGTTTGGGTTGTAAAGTTTCATCACCCAGAAAAAAAGGTGTGGGAAACACTTCTGTACAGTCCCTTTCTAACAAAGACAATGGACGTGAGTTGAAGCTGAATGACTGAACAGATGGCTTCCCCAAAAAATGTAAAGATTAAAATAAAAATATATGCCCCTGAGCTTGAGATCCAAGAATGCGGTGTATTCTTCATCCTTCTTCTTCACTGGAATCCTGGCCTGAAGGTCTGATGGTTATGGAAGCTCGTATAAACCTGGCTAAAAGCACCAGCCTAGTGGTGAGACACTATAAAACCAGTTCACTATGGAAAATACTGAAGATTAGAAAAGGTATAAAAGGGGATTAGACAATATTTATTCCTTGTATGAATAATTCCAGACAAGAAATAAAAATTAATACATTCTTCTGTAAATATCATCTTTCTCATAGTAATTTTGTGATTCATTACGGTGAAACTTGGACTCCTAAGACTTTAAGGTGGAAATGGCCCTTCTTGTTTGCTTTAGTGATGGACAGCTAGACAGATGAGGTCAGACAGGAGTCTCCAAGGACCAGGATGTTTGCAGATGACACTGTGATCTGCAGTGAGAGTAGACAACAGCTAGAAGAGAACGCACAGAGGTGGAGGACTAGAAAGAGGAGGAGGAAGTGTGAATGAAACAGTGGAGAATGGTGAGGTTACAAGGAGCAGAGGTGGAGAAGGTGGAGGAGTTTAGATACTGAGGATTACAGCAGTGGAGACTGTGGAAGAGAGAAGAAGAATAGAGTACAGGCAGGATGGAACACCTGGGACACTAGGAATAGGTAGAAGACTGTGTTTAGAACTGCACTTATTCTACCTTGTGGATCTCTAACAATAATACAGTTCGATGGAGATGCAGTTTTTTTTCCCTTTACCTGCAGTAACCTTGGAGAGTGAGTATAAACACATGCCTGTGTGCACTTGTTCAGATGAACGCTCTTTTGAAATCTATGAATGGATGGACACAAACACTTAAAAACACATTTAAATGTAAAGTGAATTTAGAATAAATCCCTTAAACATACTGCAAACATCTGGCCACTGGTGAATGGTGGCCGTTGGTTGCTGTTCATCTTCTGCAGCAGGCTGACCTGTACTCCGTGTTAGTTCTACTCTTTTCCTTCCTATGACCTGAAAATTTTCTCCTTTTTTACTGTACATCTTGACATAAAGTAAAAATAGACTTACACTTATTTTGGTCAGTTTATCAACAACCCTAGCGCCCCCTGGTGGCAAGGTTGAAGGCTGCAGCCCTTTTAAACTATTCTGCTGATCCAGCCTGAGCAGGTGCAATTGAACTGCTCACACTGTACCATCGTACACAACAAGTCTGACTATTGCAGCTAGAACTGCTTTAGATAAAAGACGCTGCCTAATCTATTGCAAAGCCATATAATGTAATGTAAATAAAATCATGCACGACTTGAGACCTCAGCCAATAGTCAGGCCTGATCTGCAATTGTCACAGAACTGAAAATTCCAGCAAAATCTTAGGAACATCGTATAGACTACGCTCACCTTCACTCTTCACCCACAAAGCTTCTCCTCTTGCTTGGCAGCCTGTATCTTCAGAGAATCTCAGCATCTCCATCTTTGTCTCCTTCCACTTCAAGGACACTCAGTAATACAAAGAGACACTTGTTTGATGCAGACTCAGCAAATCAACAAAAGGTTCTGGGACATACAACAGTGACCACTCTACTGACCATCATGATTGGACCCATTGTAAGTGTAACCTCTGCTCAAAAGGTAAAGTAACAGTACCATACTAACCCTTTTGGACTAGTATTTTTTTTTTTGGAGAACCCATTGCAGGCCCCTTAGGTAGACCATGAGCTCTACCAGTGACCCCGGGCAGCAGGTTGGTGTCACCACACTGTAAGTCATAGCAGATTTCACTAGAATTGAGATAAATTTTTATCAATCTCTCAGAGGTTCCCCTTGGGAATGTAAAGAGATATTAGTAACTACTGACTTATAAACCATCCAGTGGTGGCGGGAGTGGTGGCCTAATGGTTAAGGAAGCTGACTTGGGTCTGCCAAGCCCCCTGTTCGAATCCCTCTACCGCCAAGTTACCTCTGACATGCCCTCAGCAAGGTATCGTACCCACACACTGCTCCCCGGGCGCTGGATCACCTGGCTGCCCCCCTGCTCACTACAGTGATGGGTTAAATGCAGAGGAAAAAATGTTCTGATTAATAGAGTTGATTATTATTATTCCTTTTCAACTATGCCTTCTATTCCATCCTGGATTTTCATTGACTTCTTCTGTCTCTTGTCCAGTGGTCTGGATGGTTGACTGTTGGAGCATGATGTAACCCAGGCCTCTGTACCTTCAACTCTCCTGTCCTTAAAGGGGTCTTGCAGCCCCGTTCCCTTCTCCAAACTGACACTGGCTTCCCCTCAATGACAAGGAGTGACTAACCTGACATGATGACACTGACATGTGCAATCAATGTTGGTTCGATGTTGTCATTAACAATTTTCTAGAACATGCATAGAACATCATGCACAATGTCAGAATCCCATGTCAGGTCGATTCCATCGCAGGGAAACACGATGCGAGAGCTGACAGCTACATAGCAAAACACATTACTATTTCAGCTGCTATCGCTGCTTCCGTGAGGCTCGGTGAACATCTTGAGTCATCTATTACACGGCTGTTAATTCTTAATGATTTCTTCAAATGCAAGCCCTGTCGAATGGCTCTCAGAAGAGGATTCTTCCTTCTAGACTGTAAAACCAAAACTGAGTTTTAGCTCCGAGTGTGTGGAGCTGCAGTGAAAGGGAGCGTGCCATGGAGCATGTGTTATCCACCATGCAAACCTAAAACACATACAAGGGCTTGAAGATTTTAATCATGTTCTCCTGAATCATTCACTAAGTCAGACAGCATGCAAATCTCACATAGATAGAGAGCAGTTAGAAGGGAAATGCAAAAAAAAAAAAAAAAGCACACGCACACGTTTGCCGAGTCTGAAAGTGGATTTTAAAAGTCCTTGGCTGCACTGGTGCAAACTTAAAAATTAATTGTAAAAGTTTGTGATGAAACTTATTTATGGCGGTTCATGGTGTCTTACCCTCTAAAGTCAACAATCTCCAGCCAGAGGTAACAAAGTTTTGTCATGACATCTCACTGAAAAAAAACCATGATCTCCATAAACTACTGACATCTCAAGCTAAAGCCTGAATTTAATTTGCCAAAAACTTCTACGGACCAGCAGCCAAAGGATCATTGAACCTTTGTCTAACGTTTGACCACGTGTAGAAAAACCTACAGCGAAATATCCGTTGGTCAGCTGACAAAAAAAGTTTGATGTGATTTTATAATCGGGAAATATATGTAGGAGAAAAGGTCAAGGGAAGATATGTTAGACTTTAGGGAGGCGAAAAAGTCTGATGGTTTTCCCAGATAATACTTGCAATAATTCTATTCCCTTTAAATCTACATCTCCAGCTCATTGGGCCACAGGTTGGCAGAGTGGATGATGCTGTTTTTTTTACACAGCAAGAGCAAAAAGATCAACAATACCCGGGGGAACCAATGTTCCTTAGCCCATGCATAGCGTGAAATGTGAAAGTTGTTTTTGTCTCAACTGTATGTGACCCTATGATGGACTGGGAAACTGGCAGAGGATTCCAGCAGCCACCCTCCCCTGATGGCTGCTTCAGACAGAAGATGATGAATAGAAACATGTTCTTTCTCTTATTTGGACAAAAACACAAGTTGTGTAAGAACTGCAAATCTTCCTGAGGCTTCATCCCAGGAATAGAAAGCCATATACGGGGTTAGTGGGTTTACGTTACTTCAAGCCACAGCATTTTTCTAGTTTCTTCACTAATTTATGAGTCTGGATCCATCAGTTAAAACTCAAAGTAGTTCAGAATTTAAATTTTGTTGGCAAATTATGAGGAGAACACAGGTTTATTTAAATTGACTGGACGTACACAAGACCAGGATCTGCTGATATGACCCTGATCAGTGGTCTCCAACCTGTGGGTTGTGGACCAGCACGACTTGGTTGGTAAATTAGCTTATAACTTGCATTTTTTTTCTGTTTTGAAGCCTTGAAAACTCAGAGAGTCTGAAAAGACAAATGTGTTTTTACAGGGATGCAGTAAATAGTGTTGATACACAGTGGCTTTAAATTTTTTTTCAGTGTTTTGTCAGTTTGGTTAGTTGAATATATCCCCAACACCAGACCTGGGCAAACTATGGCTCGGGGGCTGGATGTAGCCCATTCGGCATTATAATCTGGCCTGACAAACTTTTCCAAATCATAATATAATTCATATTTACCTTACTAGTTTTGCCTTTTCCTTACAATGCACTCATGTTATCTGAATAGATAGTGTAGAAGAGGCTAAAATAATTTTTGCCTTTATTGCATGACTTTTACACGTCATTTATCTTAGTCCATCAAGATGCTCCATCGTTTCTGCTTTTGTCAAATTTTATGACCCAATCTGGCACGAGTCAAAATATTTGTCCACACCTGTGCTACACCTTCAACACTGGTCCATAAAAAAAGCTGAGAACCACTGTCCTGGACTATGATGTTACCACCATGCTAACATAGGTAACTGTCTGGTCATGATGCACAGTATGTGACGTTGGACTTAAAATCAACATTGAGTTGAATTGTCATGAATGTCCTGAAAAAAAGTTTGTCCAGCCCAGGGGTGGACAAACTTTTTGACCCGTGGGCCACAAGTGGTCCTAAAACTGGACACAAAGGCTCAGTCAAAAGCTTTCTCAGTCAAGAGCTAATACCCTTTATGACACCACTTACTGGGGAAACACTGGGGGATAAAATAAAGAAAAAAAATGGATTTGGACAAGTTGGCAGGCCGCATTAAGAAGTTCAACGGGCCACATTTGGCCCCTGGGCCTTAGTTTGCCCATGCCTGAGTCAGCCTGATCAGCCTCACCTGTTTTCTCCAGCTGACACTGATGAGCTGACAGAGTATTTGAAGACGGTGGTCTTCAGTCCTGTCACTATCAGCCTGTTTCTGGACAGTCTGTTACGACAGACTGTCGCAAAGATCTTTTTTATTTAAAAACATTTTTTGCTGTAAAGGACTTTTGCTTAATTCCACACCTGAGCGTCGCTGAGGACGTTTCCTCTGGACGGACATAATTCGTTTTTTGGATCCTGTGTTTTGTTTGTGAACGGACATCAGTTTGGATCCCAACTTTTTTTTGTGATTGAACAGGATTATGTTGTTCCTTGTCTGCAGTAAAGACAATGAAACCAACTTCCTTCCCAGCCTAATTTTTCTTTCTTGGATTTGGACTCAAGCCTGACAAATGGAACTTCAGACGGATTCATCCACGTCCCACATATTGTAAAAATTCAGACTACCTTCAACAGAAGGTGAAAAGACTGCACCAGATGAGACCCATCACAGCGTGGAACACCTGCATAGATGTTAGGGAGACATCGATATAAGATACAACTGTCAAACTCAGGCTGATTGGCATATTTGGCTCTCACTGTCATGTATCAAAACAACATTTCTTTTCATAGATTCATAGATTTTTAACTCTGGCCCACAGTGAATTTCAGTATAAGGGATCAGGCAAATAAATATGTTCCTATCAAAGTAAATAGATAGAGAGATGGACACACAGATACATAGACAGACAAAGATAGATAGAACTTTATGAATCCCTTGGAACAGGAAATGATGAAACCATCTGTACAACAGGCTTTTTTTTCCTGGCCCCTAATATGTTCAAGTACAACCTTATGTATCAAACACAAGGGTTTATGAATGTATGTTCCATCAGTTCCATTATCATAGACTTATCCCTTATGTAGGGTCATACAGGGCACTGCAGCCAATCAGCTACAATGGACCAGAGAAGCTTCAACCACCATCTCAATCTCTCATGGTTCTGCTAACATTCCTACTATTTAAAGTTCCCATTATAAACAGAGTATCATCATCTGCACCGAGGCCCAGTTAACAGCATCATCAGTGACTAACAATATTTGATCTTTTTCTCTATAATTCTTTTGAATATAGGCATCCTGTGAAGGACTGGTTGCTAGGAGACTGGTAGAAAAAGTGCCAAAACAAGACCTTACCAATGACCTTTGCAGAAGATGGGGTAGAAAAAAAAAGGCATGTCATATGTATATGTATATGTGTTGGGCTGTCTGGGCCAGCAAAGCCTTCTCTGCTGGCCTAAACATACTCAGAAGACACGTTTATAATCATATTTCAGCTACTTAGTGTTGTCAGGTTCCATGAAATCTGCCAGAGCCTTCAGGATCAAGAGTAAGTGAATGGACACGTCTAAACACGTACGGCAGAAATACGACTGGACAGACGCGGCTTTCAGCGTTAGACTCCATGTCCATCAAAAAAGACTTAGATAGAAGAGGATAAATGATTGGATATTTAAATAACGAAGCATGGTACGGATCCACCTTGGTGAGTGTAAACATTTTATTAGTATTTTAATAGTTTTTTGTCATGTTATTAGTTAGTAAGTCATTTGTAACAGAGTTAACTGAAGGAAATCGGATTTCGTTGAAGTAAAGAACATTGACTTTCATCATCCAATCTCCATATAAGCCTTGGCTTTCAGAATCAACTTTGTCAAAACTCCTGCCGTATGTGTTTGCACTTTGACTACCCGTGGACAAAGGTGCTGATTTTTAGGATGTTTTTAAATGTGCCGGCATCGAACCCCAGAACCTAGTTGCGACCAAAAAAATTCTCAAGTCCTAGTGTCAAACTGATGTTATTATAAGGCGTATGAATTTGATGACACAAAACTATGACGTCACTGAATGAACGGTGTGCCAGTGGTATTTACATAAACACATACCGTAATTTCCGGGAAAAAAAACGAAAAAACTTTGGAGCCAGAATAGTCTCAAAAAGATCACACGCGTAAACACGGATCTGTGTGCGTATTCCAAGAAGAACACACAAACAACGCTTCACACGTCAAAATACGTTTATGGATTCTTCCAAATACGTTTGTGAATTGTGGTACGCGCATGCAAATCGTGCTTTTAATTTATGAAACTATGTGCACGCTAATTTGTATTTTTGAGACTCGTCTTACGCCGACCAGATTTGTGAGCGTAATTTTCCTACGTCACTCCGTCACCAGCCAATCAGAAGTTTCACTCGTTTGCAGCCAATCACACGGCAGTCTCCCCACGAGGGTCCGTCTGTGACATACAATAATGGCGAACATTCAAGTGTAAGTATCATGTGATAACCTGCTTACATACTTACACTCAAACGCTCGCCATTGCCGCTTCCAGACGCCATTTTTGTAGGACGTGAACTTGGTTTTTCACAAACGTATCTTGACGTGTGAAGCGTTGTTTGTGTGCTCTTCTCAGAATATGCACGTGGATCTGTGTTAACGCGTGTGTGAGACTATTCTGGCTCCATAAAAAACATTTTGTTCATACATAACCCGCACCTGACTAAAAGCCGCATGTGCCACATTCTTTTTGCATTTTCCATGATGATCTGACGTTATCGACTGCTTCCTCCTTCCTGTTGTCGTTATTCACAAAAAAGAAAATAAAGAAGAAAGTATTTCCACAATCCAACAATCTGCTCTAAGAGATGTTTTTTAATTACTGTATGAAGGACAACAAGGTCAGAATAGGAGACTTTGTGCTCAACAAACCCAACAGTCCTTGAACAAAAGTCTCCTTCTCACTGAGAGTTTCAGATTGTGCATATTTTTTCTGCGTTGCTCATTCCTATAAAAAGACTCAGCAGATTCAGCAGGCTGCTGAATTTTTCAGTGCTATTACATGTCTTTGTGTGATTAGTAAGAACTGATTGGCTTGGAGATGCTGGAGTGAGGACTCGTACCAATGATTTACTGGCGAACATAACAACAAGGAACAGAAAAAGATGATCTTGAAGTTAAATAGCTCCGTTATGCCATGGATGTTGAGCCATGTTATAATCTCTGAGGGAGTTTTGGAGCAGTCTGTGGTAAATGTCCCTATTTATTTTTAAAAGGCTCCAGTGCTATGTAGGATATATAGTTAAAGATTCATATGAACTCACTGGAGTCCTGGCATTTGCTTTAGGACACAGCGAGGTAAAACACACTAAGTAGTTTTATGCACATGGAATTCTGTTTAGAACAGAATAACAATTATGAATGAATCAGACTCGTAACATAACAATGTTATAACTCTGTTTTATCACTGTCCATACTTTATTTTAAAAAATATTTCATTTTTGTCTAATGTTTATTTGTTTACAGAACCATATTTTGTGGGAAAATAAAAATTTTCTGGGCTCAGTTTTCCAGGTGAATTTGCCTTCTGTCAAATACAAATATTTTTTTTTATCCAAATATCAGCAGGTTTGGTTTCAAATGATTAGAAATCCACCAACTGCCTGATTACCACTGAGCATGGCACTGTCCCCACTCACTGTTCCCTGGACGCTCGAAGTTGCCCACTGGTCACTTTGGTGAGTGGTTTACATTTTGTGGTGTGTGAGTTTACTTCTCTTATTTTGTTTTAGTGACAGTTATTATCCAGGGTAATTGTAGCAGCAAAGTATAATTTCCATCCTATTATCAATGAAATGTATTGTTGGTAATATGCTGTAGGTGATATACCAAGAGTGACAGATATTTGTAATACACTAATGTGTAAAGGTTTGGGGTCACCCAGACAATTCTCTGTCTTCCATTAAAGGTTACCCTTTAATTTACTGCGACGGTTGTAAAATGAATACAAAATGACAAATAAGGTCAGAAATAATGATTTGTATTCTGTTCTATTATACATGGAGTGCAATATGATCTTTTATATTTCGATAAACTGTTATAATTCTATATATGTACTGAATATCTTACGGCGTATTCTACGCTCCAAGTACACATTACAGATATATGTATATAATATATGTGCTGCACAAAGCACACGTAACATCAATGTCAATGTTAATCTACTCCAGTGCTTCTCAAATACTGGGGCGGACCCCCCTGGGGTGGGAGCGGTGCGATGCTGAGGGGGGGGCGCGTGTGACCCTGGGGAACATGCTTTTTTTTTTACAATAAAGTGTAATTGCACATCCACTCCAGTAGTTGGCAGTGGTGCTCTTATTGTGTGCAGCGAGTTGAAGTATATCTGTGAATTGTTTTCTTCTTGTTAGGGAGGTGGGGGGCGTAACAGAAAATAACAGGTTATTTAACCGCAGCAGGTTCACCCTTTACCAACGAATAACTATTATATTGTCTCGCAAACCAAACTTGTTCATTTTTTTTTTCAAACCATCACACCATAATCACAGTATAACAGTGTTGTATTTAATATTGTATAAGACCTGCCAAGAAAACAGGAAACAATGCATCAAATATGCATCATGGCATTAAATCAAAAATGTAATAAACAATTGAAGTACTTCAGGACGTCAGGGAATATTTCAGAACTATATTCCCAATTTACAACCGACCGCGCGGCTTGGTAAGAGCAACGTCCTTAAACTCTGTGAGAGAGAATTTGTTCATCACGGGTTAAAAAGCACAAAGGCCTAATCTGAGGTACACTTAGAGGCAAGACGGAGTCCAGGAGACAAAATCAATAATGTTGATTACATCATTAAACACTCACAAGAAAGAACATTAAATGAAAGGAGAGCAACGTAACCAAGGCAACTCTTATTTAAACTGTTCCTCTGACCAATGTTCTCTTTGCCAAAAGACAGAATAATGTCATGGAGAAGGTGTTGAATTATCCTTATTGACAGTTTATCATTTTGATTTCTGGTATATTTTGTATTTTGTTCAGTTGTGTAAACCTTCTTGTCCCTTTTTCGGGGGTTGTCACATAGCAATTCAACATTTTCCATCTCCCCCCGTCCTCTGTGTCCTCAACCCTGACTCCATCTACCTCCATGTCCTCCCTCACATCAATAAATCACCTCTTTGTCTCCATCTCTAGGATCATTCTTCTACCAATGTATCCACTGTCCCTCCTCTGAACATGTCCAAACCATCTCAATCTCTATTTTTTTCTCCAGACCTTCCTGTCTGTGTTGTCCCTCTAATCACCTCATCCATTGGATGATTATTGGATGATATTGGCTTGGGTCCTCAAGGCTTCAGGTTTGAATCCTCCATCTGCCACGGTCCCACTGAGCAGTGTCCCGGCCCACAGGAAAAACATTATTCACATTTCACAATATGAAACAGTGTTATTTGGGTGACACTCGTGGAAACTGCTGCCCCTGAGACCCAGTAACGAATGAAGTGGATGAGGATGAATGAAAGAATAATTATTTTCATATATCGCCTGGAATCGTTACGATGTAATAAAAAAATGAGAACACAATGCCAGACCTTTGGCAAGATCATGTGACTTGAAAAAAGTAAAAGTAAATTAGTGTCACACAATGCACACCTCCTCTACCCTTGACCCAAACGTTCAGTACCAGTTGGTATCGAAATCGGATTTCTGAAGACTTTGGCAGATTTCATCTGACAACGCAACCTAGCTGAAATATGATTGGATAAAAAGGTTTAATCCACCTTTTAAATGTTAAAACTCTTTTTATATGAATCAAAAAGATAATAATACTATTTCATTTGGAAATATTTATGAATGAATGTGTTTTTCTGAGCATGTTTAGGCCAGCAGAGAAGGCTTTGCTGGCCTTGAAGGCCCACCACTGCTAAAACCTTTGTCCAACGTTCATTAGTCAGCTCTCTAAAATAATGTCAAAACTTAAGGCCACAGTAACTTGTGAGATTTTGCCATGTTTTTCTGTTTAATGATCGGAGGCAGGGATGGATCGACACATACACCAGGTTACAACAAAGGATAATCACCTCACAATGGTCTCCTGACGACTTCAGGATCAATTGTGTGAAAATCAAACATGTTTAATCCTGTCAATTTCCCCCTCCACCAAACCACGCTGAACATGCAGGAACATACAGTAGATACGGTGGAGTAAACTGGTTAACAACAGGGGGCAGCGTGGCACGAAATGACATGTCTGTCAAGACATTTCCTTGTCCAACTACGTTGTCGTCACCTTCTAGCTACTTCTTCTGCTTCTTCCTCATCACTGGATTACAACTGTATTCTTGTTCATTTTTGCATTTGAAACAACTGTCTTTAAAGTTTTCTTCCAAAAATATAAGAAAAATACTCTTTTTATTTACATTATATTACAATACCTTACCAGACCTATAGTCTGATCCGTCCAATCAGTGGATCGCACAGTGTGAGATGTGAACTCATCAGATTTACTCATACAAAGTAACAACAACAAAGGAGGCCTAAGTCCTCAGGTCAGGACTCAGTCGTCCACCTACACCTAAAGGCTACCAACCAGTCTTTTGAGGACCATGATGTTCAAATCTTGGCCAGGGAAGACAGATGTCAACCTGGAAAAACCATCCCTCAACAGAGGTGGTGGTTTGAGACATAACCTTTTACCCACCTACAGAGCCCTTTTGGGAACAATACCCAAAAGATTCAACTCTCAACAACCGGTTTTGCACATCAACAAGACATGTGACCAAAGCCATTCTGATAATGACGGTAACGACCCTTCAATACCCACTCACAAAAACAGAATGGAGGAAGAACTGCACCATCATACAAGCCGTACTGCACCCCCCACCCCCGCCGTACTACTAAATTACAATGTGCAAATAGTAGTACGGCGGAAAAAAAAGAATGTTCCCCAGGGTCACATGCACCCCCCTCAGCATTGCACCGCACCCCCACGGGGGCCCGCCCCACACTTTGAGAAACACTGCTTTATACTGATCATACAGAGATTTTTGAATAGACAATATTAACCATTCATTGGTTGCAGGTTGTGAGCCCAGTGGAATTGACCAACTGGCCTAACCTGGTGTTCAGTCTTGTCCAGTCGGTCAACCCTGTAGTTCCAAACCAATGACAGGGACATTGACTCTGAGCTAAATGTTGATTTTTTTAACCATTTTTTTTTTCTTGGATATTTTCCTCGTGTCCCGACTGTCAGGGAGGGATTCATTATTTCTTAACCACCGTCCCTCTGAAATGAACTGTTCTATTCTCTATTCTGTGTATTAGCATGTGCAGAACAAAACCATAGAGAACTTCATTTTGTTTCTCCACATGACTGCGTTTTCCATCCGCAAAAGTAAATTGCTACATGATAATGGAGCAGCCTTGTTCACATGGAAACCCAGCTGTAAACCTTTTTAGACCTGGGAGAAAAACCACAGAGAGTCGGGTATAATTGGTCGTAGCCAGAGCAACAACAAGGTAAGAGAAAAAAAAGAGGGTGTTTTTTCATTTAATGCACATTGTTGTGTCCTTTAGGTTCTGGATACAACCAGGTGGGGTTTTAAAGAACCTCCTTATGGGGGAAGAGAAGAATTCACACTTAGACACGTTTTGTATTAAACCCACAAATGACTCGGTGAATCTTCCCTGAGGTCAGGAGGTGGCAGCTCAAAGAGTGCCTTCAATCATGAGAACTGCTTTACCTTTCAATGGGGCTGAAGAAATGCATCTACCTTAAGTCAGTAAAGTCTGAGGATTTACTCGGATCTCTGGGATTCCCCCATGTTGAATATAAATCAGCCGTCTTTTCGTTTGACTCGGTTCATCCTCAGACCAGTAGATGGAGTGCTGCGTCGAGTCAAGGCTGAAACAAGGCACAGAAACACAAAAATCATTATTTTTGTGGTATTAAACAATTGTTTATTGGAACATCGACTTTTTTATTTATAGTTCAACTATTCCATTAAAACTACCTTTTGTTGTCATATCAAATTATTTGTAATTAAATATATCAATCCATAATTTACTCACAATTCTTTTACTTCACTCTAATGTCTGGGTCTGTTTAGTTAATTAAAATTAGACTGGTAATAGTACAGGAGTTAAAGAAAACCACAGACAAAGATCTTCTTCCACAGAACTGAGTCACTATTATGACTTCTATAGAATCTGCTCACATCTAAAAGACAATTTTTATTAAAAAAATATTTAATCCATTCTAGTTTTATAGAGAAAAACCACAAAACAATATTCTACAAATTAAGTCACAACATAATATATATTAGGTGATTTATCAATTGTTATATAAAATAAATGCATTTTTAATATGATGTATAATATTGTAATTGCTGTCAATTTAAATGTGGTTTTATTCTTAAAAACCACATTTAAAAAAACATGATAAAAGTTCTTAACTTTAAAGAACATTAATACCTTTACTAATAAAGTAAATCTAGTTTCATTATGATTCATTTCATTTTGTTTTGGTTTCCTACCTTTGAGCAGCAGTGGTGGCCTAGTGGTTAAGTAACAGTTGGGTCTGGAAGACTTTGGGTTCGAATCCATCTGCTGCCAGGTTGCCAGTGAGGCGCTCTGATCCACTGTCCAGACCCACATACAGTAACCTCTTATGGGCTCACCACCCACAGGAAGGCTGACAGTATGGAGCAATGTGATTTGGGTGGCAGTTGTGGAGACTGCTGCCCCTGCGACCTGGTAACGGACGAGAAGATGAAGATGAAGATGAATGACGGAATGAATACGAAATGGAACACATTCCCACGACTCTTGTTTCACCAGGCAACATAGATACGGAGGTGAATGAGGGCGGAATTGCAAAATGACAGGAAATTGTTGAGGCAGGAAGACATTTTCAGGAGGAAAAAAAAACAGTTGGTTAGGACCAAATAAAGTGCAATAGTGTTCCTCTGAAATAACATGCACTTTCCCTCAGTTGAAACCCATAACTATGTTGAACCTTTGTTATAAAAACGAATGTATTTTTTATATAAATCCCAAGACTTCCATCACAGCAGGTTAAAAGTTTCCTCTGCAGTTCTCTAACTTCTACACTGTCAACTCAGGACTAAATAGACCTGAAGAAAAGACAAAAACTGGAAATATTTGCACACCTACTTTTCTTAATTTCAGATTTCTGCTTAAAATAAGTCATTTAGAACCACAGCAGGTGTTCACTGGATGAAGGTTTGGAGCACAGCTGTAAAAAATGATACCTGTAAAAGACAACTTTTACAATAATTGAGAAAGAACTATTTACTTCACCTGTGTTTTCTCCTCACTGAGTACAAAAGTTCAAGACGTGTAAACATGCCACTAAAAGTGGAAGGAGCCTGAAGATACGGAGGAAGAAAACAATTTTGCGTCAGTAAAACATGTTCACAGACAAACTCTAAGAGGCACAAATAGGGCACCACATGTTCTTTTCCAGCTCAGCTGTGTGTCATTTCTGGAAAAATAATAGAAAAAAAAACCAGTGACAGTTTAGTGTGAGCTTAAATTTGACGTGCAAGAGTCGCAGCAAAGACAAACCTAATAGGACCTTCCAGGGGACGGGGGAGAGAAATGGGGGAGAAAATCCTCTACAGTTTTTGCCAGGCTGAGAGGAGACACAAACTGGCAACAAACTGTATAAACTAACAAACTTTAAAAATGTATTTTGGTCTTTCTCTCTCTCTATATATATATACATATAGTATATATATACACGTTTTCTCTTTAGGAGATGACAAGGATGGACAGGATCAGGAATGAGGTGGTAAAAGGGACAACACAGACAGGAAGGTTTGGAAAAAAGGTAGAGAAGCCAGATTGAGACGGTTTGGACATGTTCAGAGGAGGGACAGTGGATACATTGGTAGAAGACTGATTCTAGAAATGGAGCTACCAGGTCGGAGACAAAGAGGAGATTGATTCTGGGAGAGATTTATGGGAGGCTCTAGGTCAGACCCGGGCAAACTTTTTGGTTTGTGGGCCACGATTGGTCCAACAGTTGGACACAGGGGCTGTGGCATGAACTAATATGAATGACATTTAAAAGAACTAGATAAAGATAGATAGATAGAACTTTATTAATCCCTCAGGAGTGTCCCTCGGGAAATTAAGGCCTAATTGCTAGAATGCTTTAAACCTTCTCTGGTCCATCTATAGAGAAAACCTAGGTTTTGACAGGTAAGACAAGGCATTATCAAAATACAAACCAATGATATCATTTTGAGAAATGTGTCAGACCGGACTACAAAGTAAAATGTGCCGCATCCGGACCCCGGGCCTTAGTTTGCCCTTGCCTGCTCTAGGTTAAGAACATCATATATTCATTCCTTTTTGTCTGTCGGCTTATCTGTCCGTCCGTCCATCATTTATCTATGTATCTATCCATCAGATGGATGGACAGAGGACAGGCAGGCAGGCAGACAGACAGACAGACAGACAGTCTGTCCAACCTATCTAGTCCTGTATATGCAGTCACTGGAAAGATTCTTGATAAACCTCATATTTCTATGTTTATTTAATATCTGGTTCCACTGAAGGTGAATGACCCACAGAATACAATCAATGATTAAACACTGAATGTCTAAATGTACTGTTATTGTCCGTCCACTGTCTCAGCTGCTGATGTGAGAACTGAGGGGATTTATTCTCCACCAAGAAAACCATGGGAAATGGCTGGAAATGTAACACCTTAAATCAAACTCCTTTAAATTCATTCTGTTGTTACCGTTTCATTGTTAACATCTAGTTTTACATTCCAAACTGTGAAGTCCAAACAGGCAAATGTGTTTTGTGAATTTAGTCCAGGAAAAACAGGACTCGACTTGATTGACTCCCCGTTGTTTTCCTGGTGGAGGTAAACAGCAGGTCATAAACATGTCTGAAGCCCTTGAACTCAGCAGACACCTCGGTCAGTGGTGAGATTCTCTCGTCCGGATCCGAAGGAAAGAACACAATAACGTCGTAGCCGCAGCAACACTGACTCAGTGATTACATCAGTGCCTTGAGCAGAGCCAAGGACGCACAAAATCAATGCTCATGATGCAAATGCACAGTGGGAATACACTTTTAAGCTAATAACATTAAGCCCAGACTGCACTGCAGTGTTGGGCCACATTGTAATGTTATGTAAATCTGACCATATGAAATCCTCATTTAAATGACATTGTGCCAGATTATGCACGACGGCGGCCCATTTCACCGTCTCCTGCTCATCTCTGCTTCCTGGTAAATCATTCAAGCAACAATCCTGCGTCTCACAGGGAGACATTGAAAATGCCAGAGCACTTCCCCACAGACCCGATGCTGCGATTTTATGCAGAAGAAGAAATGAGTGGGTACAACGTATTGGCTGGAGGGCTCATCACTCATCAATTTGTTTGTAAACAGCAGATTTATGTGCAGTAAAGCAAGTCATCGGCTCAACTGCTCCAGGGCTTCTTGTCCGCACACACACACACACACACACACACACAAACACACACAAAATCGGATGCAGAAAAACATGTAGATACACAGTCAGGCATGAGATACAACAAACATGCAGTGTGGCCTTGGGCTAATTGGGAGAAAAACTTGCACTAAATCTTTATCTTCCCGACATACAAAAAAAAAAGAAAAAAGTTCAATTTACAACAGTAGAGAAAGACGTCATATGAAAATGTTAGTGTTCATGTCAGAGGAGGAGCAGACGCTGGAGTCTGGTCTGTGATTCTGTCTGTAATATTTACTGAATAATCAGAGGTGAACCTCAGAGTCTGCAACATTTGGATTCATGGCATAAATGCTTGGTATCAACTGGGTATGTGGATAGATAGACACAGAGACAGACAGACAGACAGACAGACAGACAGACTTGTAGATGGATGGATGTAGACTTGTGGATGGATGGAGTTAGATACAAAGATGGATGGATGGATAGATGGATAGATGGATAGATAGACAGACAGACAGATTTACAGACAGACAGACAGACAGATAGATAGACAGATAGATAGAAAGATAGATAGATAGATAGATAAGCCATGAACAGAATTAGAATCACAGATTTTTCCTGCCATTTTTAGAAATATTTTATACGTTTTAAGAAGAAAAAGGAGAACAAAGTCCTTGTCATTTTGATTCACACCATTGCACACAACAAATTGTCACTTGACACAGAGAGAGAGAGACAGACAGATACATAGATAGATAGACAGACATATAGATAGACAGATAGATAGACCATAATGAGTGGTGACAAATGACCAGATTGCTCATGGTAGTTTGTTTCTATGTATATTTTGTTCCTTGGTTGAAGAGCAAAGGCGATGAAGAACATCTGAGCTGATGATCCCCTCCTCACCCTCCCAAAGTCAACTCAGGTTTTAAAATAGTCTATTACCCGTCAGTCATCTCTGCTGTCTCTGCTCTGCTGCTCTTTGGTCGGAAAACCTTCCACATAACTGGCTTCATACTTCCATCCAGGAATCTGTGCTTCTCTCTGCCTCGTTCTCTGCTCCCACAACTCTCACAAATGAAAAGCCTGTGACTAACTGCTGACATGTGGCACAGGCATAAAGATGAAAAATGGAAATGATTAAATCAGGCCTTGGACAGGAAAAAATGTCTTTCAGGAGGTCTTTAAATTATTCCAACAACTTCATCCACCTGATCCAAGCTGTGAGCTCTCTGCCAGCCCTGGTCACCGACGGTCTTATCTCTCAGATGGCAACGGTGTTGGATTTCTAACAAGGAGCTGATTCTCATTCATCTGGAGAGCGTTACACAACGTAAAGACAGAGGACAAGTAGAAGCAACGGGGAATTTAATGTCACTGAGAGCTTTTCACAATCTATTGAAACGACTGGAGATGAGGGGATTGGGTTACACTTGACAAAAAAAAAAAAACCTCTTTCATCTGCTGGTGCGCTGCTCCGGAGGTCAACCAGAGGTTTCTGCCTCACACCAGAAAGAAAGAAAGAGAACAGAATCATTATCCACCTAATCCAGTGGACCCAGAGCCATAGGGTAAATGTTAACCTGTGTCACAGGGGGACGGAGAGGGCAGGAGCTTTGTCTGAATCAAAAAGAGATTTCCTGTGTAATCTGACAAAAACGCCACAAGAGATCAAACACACAGTTGTGTTGCAAAGCTTTTATTGAAGAAAAGAAAAAAACAACAGTGAGTTCAGTGAGCGGCGTTTCCTACGGAGCAATATTGCTGCTGCGGCTGTTGCTGCTGCTGCTGTTGTTCCTTTAGCCATGATGCCTCTGAGTTGGCCAAAAACACAAGATGGAAGTTAGTTTCCACTGAACAGGACCAAAAAAAGAAATGAGACGCAAACAAGGAGTATCAACAGTTTGATTAACTTAACTTAAATATTGTATATTACTCTGTGCTAGGATGGAGAACTGGGGCCACACTGAGAATTTAAGATAAATGTCAATCCATCATTTAATGAATAAACAGTCCTAAGAAATAAAACAATACAATTTCATCCAAAAAGTCTGTACTCGTTGGAAAATGTCTCAATACTGTTCTGAGAATTAAATTTAAAAGTTTCTCAATGCATCCATAACACTCTGTCATAATATTAAAGGGTTAGGGTTAGGTAAAAGGGCAGAATAGCAAGGCTTTGGGGTTATGTGGTGCTTTCATGGTCCTTGAAAAAAAAAAGAACTTCAATAACGTTGGACTCTTATGTTAACTAAGGACAGCAAAAGGCACATGGACTGCAATTGGCCACTGTGTAATGAGTCATGTTATGGGACAACGACAGACCAAGATTTAAAGAACACCTTCCCTAATGGCACACTGACATTTGTTTAACACTTAGTGAATATCTGCAGAAAGTAAAACATAAATAATGGAAATTCTTGTAGCAGAAACATCTCCCTGTGCAAACACCCATCTTCGTCTTTAGAACCAACACTGATGCAAACACGTATACACTGCAGAATAAGCTGTTACCTTAAAATAAAAAAACAAATCCTAACAACTGTGTACCTCGTCAGTAGGTGGCACCAAAGCAATGAAATGTACCAAAATAAAAACCACGCTAAAAAGTTGAATCGTTTCAAACACGGGGCTGATGAACGAAGAGTAAAGTTGTAAATCAATGGACGGCACGTTGATGACCTTCTAACTATTATTATTATTGACAATTTCGCAACTTTGAACATGTACTACTAATAATTATTATTAACTCCTAGAAATAAACATCTGTGTCAGTGGAATCCTGAAGCCAAAAACAATTCAAACCATGTTTTCAACATTCAGTGTCCAATCAGCCGGTAACTGTCTGACTGTGAGTCAACGACAACTAATCCAACATGGACCGTCTGCTGAAGGACAGGGTCACAGGTCATTTGATAAAACAACCAACTCACTCACATTCACAGCCTGGGCCAATAAACAGTCCTGTATGATTTCCTGCATGATATTAGAGATCGTCCAGTCAAACTGAAGTACAAAGTACTCCGTACAGAGAGACAGAGGACATCTTGAAGCGTTCACTACCAGGAATTAGACAAACCAAAGTACCATAGGTCAGTGAGGCGCCAATCCAGAACCAGAACCAAATCAGATTCCAAATGATAGGCTGTTTTGATACATTGTATATGTAATAAAATAAAAAATAAAAATGCAGGATCTATGACAGCGGCGACCTGGAGGTTAAGGAAGTGGACTTGGATACGCAAGGCTTCAGATTTGGATGCCTGGTTGCAATGTGATTTGGGTGGTGCCAGCTGCACCTGTGACCCGGCAACAGACATGCAGAAGAAGATAAATAAATGAATGAATGAATTTATGATTTACAATAATGTGAATGTAATGTAAATGGCACATTTCTGTATTGTCTCATTATTTCAAAGATATATTTTGTCACAACTATTTATTACCTCTATACAACTTATTATGGAACGGTTAAAATGACTGCGTGCGGGCATTCTAGTAGCTTTAAGACTGTGATGTCTGGAATCTTTTTGAATGAAGTATAAATATGGGAAATCTTTTTTTTCCCACTGTGTCACGCTGCAGCCTGGTACCATATGACCAACAAACCAACACCAATCCCTGGACTGGAGATTTTCATGCCATGCATTATTCTATACAAGGTGTCATATCTGCTGCTGTGCAGTGTGTCATGATCCTATGTTCACATACATTACTATAACTCTAAAAAGCCAGGGTTGAATATCTGTCATTCCATTGAAATGCATTCATTCAGCTTCATTACAGACACAGGCAACAGGAGACGAACAGTAGAGGTTCTGGTATTTTCAATCATGGTTCACTGTAGTCCAATCAGGAAACACCTCTGCTGTATCTACAGTATATTAGACTAAAGATAACAACTTTAATGGTTATGTTATGTATACGGAGATACATTCTCCAAGTCCAAACCTCTTCACTGTCTGGATGTAAGATTTGTTTTTCTCAGTTGCCAAGGCAACACTGACGTCATGGTTCCCACTGTATCCCAGCAGGTTTGGATCTTTGTTTGGACCTTTGAACGCAGCTTGGCCAGGAGACGCCAACTTAGCAATATCTCTGTGCTGAAACCTAGCAACATAAATGAAAATGATGCATGGACAGAGAGAGGAAAAATGTGTGTGTGTGTGTGTGTGTTCTCTGTTGCTTAAGAACTGATGAAAATCAGATATATCTGAAGTGAGCCTGCATACGCAGCAAAATGCCAAGTCCTGAAAGTAGGTTTTTAATCCGCGTGAAGAAACCAGGATGAGGAGAATGGATTTGTTTGTGACTGGAGAACAAACAGACCAATAAATCCTGTTGGAGTTAAAATAGTTCCTCTAATGTGGATTTCACGACACTTTTGAAACATGTCGGGGCAAACCCAAAAATAAGTTCTTCACTGTTCCTATACAGGTATTCAATGTGTTTCCGGTAGTTTTTTTTTTCTGAGACTGATCTGTGGACCATGATGAAAAATTTCTGCGGACATGGAGGTCTGGCTTCCTGACCAGTGGGAGGTGGAGCTCCCATCCTGCCCCAGGTTTATGGAGCTGCATGTGACCGCCATGTCACTTCACTTCACAAGTTAAACGGGGAGATATTTTTGGCAATATTTAAAACAGCGACAGTTTTGGGTCGACTATAACTAGACACTTAAAAAACTATCAAGAACGGCATTTAACTCTTTTTTACTACAAACAGTCCAACATGATCTGATTTCAGATTCGATTTCATGGGACACATCCAAGGAAGTAAAGATACTTCTGGAGAAGATGAGACAGTCCAAACAGTAACTATCTGTTGTGACACATCTGTCTCACACATTCTGAGTAAATGTCCCCTGTTGAGCAGCTTTGTCTGACGTAAACCAACAAGAACACTGTGAAAATGATCGTGCTTTGTGGCCTGTTGTCCCTGGGGGCATCGCTGGTTCATCGGTAGGAAGTTGTGAAACACGATACCAGGAAATATATCTTTCTCTTAGCTCTACACGAGGATTTATTACTGATTGGTCACTGTGTTCAAGTGTTTCTGGAGAAAGGAAGGAAGGAAAGCAAACTCCTTCTCATTGAGACATTAGGATGGACACCACTGCACACAACAAATTGTGAACTCTGCATTCAACCCATCACCAAAGTGAACAGCGGATGGGGAAGGTGCCCTGCTCAGGGGCTCCCAGCAATATTCTGGCAGGTGTTGGATTCAGACCTGGAACCCTCTAGATCCAAATCTGGTTCCTTAACCATTACGTCACCACTGCCCCCTGTTTCTTTTTACCAATAAACACTTTTATTAAGTTGCAGTTGGTCAAACTCTGTGGTTCAGGTCAGGTCTCTTGACTGTGATGATGATTTCACCCTCAATTGGAATAAATAATGATTGAATGATGGTATAAATTATTGTGTCCAGGTTCAATCAGAATCAGACAAACCTTTGGACTCAATTCGGTCACAATTGGTCCTAAAATATTACACGGGGGTCGATTCAAGAGCTGAAACACGTATCGTTCATTTGAACTAAAATAAAAGTCGTGTATAAAACCTAAAATGGTACATTTCTAATAGCCTTAACGACATCATCTACTGGGGAACACAGACATTGCAGGGAAAAGGTAGAAATATAACGATAATATAAATAAATTATTTAATTTGGGTTATATAATCAAGGTTGGCAGGCCGCATTAAAAAGCTCAACGGGCCACAACCGGCCCCCCAGGCCTTAGTTTGGCCACGTCTAGGTAAAATGGAGATATAAATGTGAGACAAAAGCTCCAGCTAATAAAAAAAAGAAAAATCTGAAAATAATGTAGATTTGACCCCAGACTCACTGACCACTAAATACATCTGAACACACTGATGTAAGGCATCTGTCTCCCAATCCCTCCCCCCGTTACCTGTAAGATAAAACCCTACCACTAACACTCACATGGTCCCTTCTTTACCCATTATAACAGACCAACACCAAATATATATAGACATATATGTACTCATACATATATGTATTAATAAAGATAAACAATACTGACACAGTGACACGCGACATCACGCAGTACAAACAGCTGAATAAGAGGACGACCATAAGGACACTTTTGCTTGAATCTGTACAGTTAAAATATTTCCTTTTCTTTTCCATAAAATACCATATAAAGTGTCAATGCAATTAGACTATAAAAATTGCATAGGTGTGTGATGTGCTGTTCCCTGTCAGGCTTGTCACAGTACGATCACCGATCTAGTCCTTGGCCCCTAAGTCTTTTCACTAAAAAAAACATAAAAAAGTAAAAATATTAGTAATGAAATGTTGTGATTGTACCGTGCAGGCCGACAGAGGATACTCTGTGGCACATGTCAAAGAAAAATACTAACGAGTAAAATAATATGACTTGTAATCTGATTACTCTGCCAAAACATTGAGGTCCATCTGAAGTCGACAGTGACCGTCGCGACACAAGTCGACATATGTACAGAAGAACGAACACAGCTTAGATCTGCATCTTTGGTTTCAGCTACACAGAAGGCTTTTTGTTGGTATAATATTAATAATAAGCATAATGATAAAAAATTGTATTCTGCTTGGTGAATGCTAGGCGGAGCTGTGCTCAGATAAAAGCTGAGGAAGAAGCCAGATGATCTCACTTTAGACTTCTTCTGGACACTAATGTAGGACTGGGTGCATAAGCGAGTGGACGTGCAGTGGGGCTCGAACACACACACACAGTGAGGATTATCATGACGTGTCATCACACTGAGTCACACTGTGTAGAGATGGACTGATGGACGTGGACTAAGACAGGCAGCCACTCCACTCAGGGTTATTTCTATTTTGTGACATTGATGAGAAGATTAGGGCTTTTATTTTGAATTCTTAATTGGCATTTTAAAATCCTCTGTGGAATACTGGGAGCATTGTTCCTGCAAAACATGCAGGTAGAATATTTATAGATTTACTGTTGCTCTCTTTACTGTTGTGATGTTTATTAATTAGGAATGTAACTCTGCTGCCTGGAAGTGGAGACCTAACCAACACCTACACCTACATCCACATCTACCTGTGTCTGAATCTCATTTGTCTGGTCTTGTCTGAAAGAGACAAGAATCAATAATAACATTTTTCAGAACTGTCCCTTTCTCACACAAAAAAAAAAATTACTGGCAAAAAAAAAAAAAAAAAAAAACCCTAAAAAAAACACTCTAAAGAAGGACGATGGAATGATTCACTAAGCTGCCAAATTTGTAAGGATTATTGCATGATTTTTTTTTCAGCTCAACTTGAAGATTTAAATCTAACTAAGTTAAAGGAATACAATAATGGGCTGTAGTTTGATGAACTGTTAAAACATCAGGAATGATGATAAAAGTCGGTCAATGCTACGACCATACCGAGTCAATACTGTTTTCTGTGTGTGTGTGTATATATATATATCTATATATATATATATAGTATATAGTATATATACACACACCCACAAAGGGTGACATTCTGATATATAAAATCATTTTGTTCTGACTCCAGATTGTTTTGTTATCACAGTAGAGAAGGTGACCAGTCCAGGAGCTGTTCAGAGGTCAGTGGTGGCCTTGGCAGTCAGGGCCTGGATGCGGGCGGTGTTACAGTTTTTGCACAGGACGTGTCCGTCCAGAGGGTAGCAGCCCTGGTTGTCCCCCTCTGAGAGCAGGGAGCCACAGTCCTGCAGGATATGGACACAGGGTCAGGCAACAGGCTTCAGACAATGACTTTCAACATCTTGATGGACAAACATGGTCGTGAGACATTTATGTGAGGCTAACTATGTTGGCTAACTGACTTGACAAAAACAATTTAATAATACAAAGATAAAAATGTTAATTTTTTAACTTTTTTTCCAAATGTCCAAGGCTGGAAAATGCATGACAGGCCATATTTTCTAATAAAATCTAATAAAAAGATCTATTAATCAATAAATCAGGCCATCCATCTATCTATCTATCTATCTATCTATCTATCTATCTATCTATCCATCTATCTATCTATCTATCTATCCATCTATCCATCTATCCATCCATCCCTCTACTTGGCGATCTATCTGTCCGTCTATCTGCATGTCTGTCCATCTGTCTGTCCATCCATCCGTCTGTCTATCCATCTGTCTGTCTATTTGTCGGTCTATCTATATATTTTTATCCAATCAATATCCTCAAAACAGTCAAAACAGACAACCTTAACATCAGAACATATTCATCCAATTAATAAAAAGTATAAATAATGGAGAAAACATTTTCACCATTTACTTAAAGATACTTAAATTATGTAAAACTGTGGTGTTCAGTGTGTTAACCATGCACTGTAGTTTAACCTGCTATTTCTATTTTACACCAGATGTTTCTGCAGTGAAAGAAAACATTGATACTATGCATTGAATTGAACTTTTGTACTTTTTGTATGTTTTTTGTCTGGAAAACAAAGGCTACATCAAATCTCTCTGGTGAATCTGACCAATGAAAAGACTGAGGAGGCGCAGATTCCAGACACCTGGTTTAGTGGAACTTACTGGAAATTCAACCTTCTTTGATTTCACCAAGACACAGGGAACACAGTTAATGATAAGTTCCCGTAATGTTCTTGACTTTCACACAAGTGGTCAGCAGCACAGATCCTTCTGAGGCTGCGGCTGCAGCCACAGTGTTTTCATCAGCAGGTGATACTTGAACCTGCAGTGACCTGTCATGAGGACCTGTTTCTCTCGATAGTGAGAAAATAATGTGCTTTGATTTTTGGACACAATGATTCACAGGAGAAACAACAGGTTTAAACAAGAAACCTGTTGTTTTTTTTCTATATCAGTTACATTTTTAAAAAGCATTAAGATCTGGATGCAGATGTGTTACGTCTTCTTTTCTCTCTCTCTCCCCCTCTGTCTCTGACACAGAGGGTGAATAACAAGTTCATCTCCTCATGTCTCCCTGGTGACAGAACTCTTCTCTTACTGAGCTCCTCCCTGAGCCTGAACTAATCTGCTTTGCTTCCAGTTGACCTTTACGTTCATCAAAAGCTCTGTGTTCTCACACTGAAATAGTTCTCTAAAAATGGGAGACATTACTTCTCTATTAGCCGGGCACGTAATGTAAAGCTTATCAAAGTGGGCTGACTGGGACTGGTTACAATGTGAGTCTGTGAACTTTGCAGAGAAGATGAAATCCTATTCGGGGGCAGGTGAGAGAGTGAGGAGAGCACGTCGTTGGCAGAAGATGAGCATCGACGCCGTGCTGTAACTGCTGTTGTTTGACACTCTGGGCTGTGGCAGACAAACTGTGTCCTCTAATAGAGTTAGTCCGGAGTAAACACAGGAAACTCACCTCACAGCGATAACACTGGACATGGAAGTCACGGTCCAGGGCCACGATACGGACGGTCTCCTCCTGGCCAGGAGCAGGCATTATAGGGTCGTTACACACACAGCAGCGTGGAGCAAATTTCCTGAAAAAACAAGAAAAATAAAAATGCTCAGAACAACGACTGGCATTTCTCATCATTGTAGTAAAATCTGAAGTCCAAAACTGTATTCCTTCTCCATGACTGACACCCAAAGCACACTGCACCATACTGTGAGTTTACCCCTAAAACATGAGAGGACACAGTGTTAGCGTTGCAGTTGGACTTCACGGAATTAACTTTTTACTCCCTCTGTGTCAGGCTAGATTCTGGAATTATTTTAAAGATGAGCCAAGACTACAGCTGCTGTAATTATTTTATTTTTAATGGCAAAATTTCCAAATCAAAATAGTAAAAAGTGTTTAAGGTGTTTTATTTTGAAAAGATTCTACACTACACTACAACAACTGGAAAGCAGTCAGTCAAAATCAAGCCAGTCAGTCAATGTAAAAAGGAGAAGGCCAGCTGTCGGAATGAAATAAACTTTTCAAAATAAAAGACACTTTTTTCTAATAAAAAACAAAACAACTATAGGCAGATCTGACACTTATGTCCAAATGTTCAAGAGCCTCGAACAGAATTAATAAAACAAGATGTTTTTTTTCCTTCTTATTTTATATGAAGTTAAACTGAAGATGATGCCAAACTAGAGACAGTGGAAAGAGTGATCGCTGCAGCTGGATCATCCATCAGCAGGAGACCAGTGAGGAAACAAACAAGGTTTGATATAGGAGTCTGGCCACAGGACAGCATTAGAGACAACCCTTTGATTTAGATGGTCTACTGGATGAGCACATCCTGTGCACAACTGCTGAGCAACAACACATGTTATAGTTAATATTAAATACCGACAGACAGACAGACAGACAGACAGACAGGCAGACAGGCAGACAGACAGACAGGGTTAGTGGATCAGTAGGTTAGTAGTAGATAGATTAATGTTTGTAATATTAGTAGATTAGTAGGTGATGATTATTGCTCCATGTGGTGGTGATGTTTTGTTTTGTATTATATTATAATGCTATCTATCTTAGTATACATAAATATGTACAGCATATACATTCATATATATATATACATATATTCTCTCTCTCTCTCTCTCTCTCTCTCTATATATATATATATATATATACATATACTCACAGATACACATATAAAGGAAATTATAGTATTTAGGATACACAGGATATTGGTTATCCATATATATCTATATACTGTATATAGGTACGGTGTAGTGCAATGTGATTTAGGGGGCAGACGTGCAGGTAAGCAGGAAATAATATATATAATATAATATAATATACTTATATATTAACAGTATATGTATATACCGTATACAGTATATATGTTTATATATTCAGTACTGTATGGAAATGCTAAATATGTCTTTATTTTAATTGTTTTAATTATCCTTTAGTTTCTAAGCTTCAGATCAGAGACATAAATAGTCTTCTGTCAAATATTTTATCAAAAAAAAAAGGGAAATTACTAAACATTATTGCAAAATACTAATCTAGTTCAGCATTTACCGCTTCAGACATCAAACCCGTAACTTGGGAAATGTCTTCACCAGGAAAAGGTCTATTATTAGAACGTATGAGGATCTGAAAAAAGACCAAGTGAGGTTGCAACATATGCCGAGGCCAAAGCTAAGAGTTCCAACGGGCGTGTCAGGACACCACACCTTTGGGTCCTCCACACAGTCAAACTAGTCAAACCGGTGTTTAAACCGCAGGTCAACACAGTCTCTCTGTCAGACATGGGCTCCACAGCAGAAGCCACTCCTGACTGACGTCCGGTTCAAGGAACGCTGATGGGAAGTGATGGTTGTGAAATTCAAGATGTGACACAATAGCAGAAATGTATTACGATGCTGACATGTGCTGCTTCACCGCAGCACATTGTGGGAACTTTTCTTACCTGTAAATTTTGAGAATACT
The DNA here is from genome assembly GCA_016785265.1 of Paraplagusia blochii. Taxonomy (NCBI): domain Eukaryota; kingdom Metazoa; phylum Chordata; class Actinopteri; order Pleuronectiformes; family Cynoglossidae; genus Paraplagusia; species Paraplagusia blochii. Next base: position 141,559 of record JAFBJS010005278.1, read on the forward strand.
GACTCCAATTTATTTAAAACAACTGGAGTTGCAATATGTTTTTGGCTGAAAATGACCCATAGTTGCATTTAAGGGTTTGCCACAAAGATGCACCATGAAACTGTCCAGATCTGCACTTTCAGCCACGTAACAAGAACATTTTTTCACCTTTTGGCCAAGAAATATGATTTCCTAGTAACAATGTTGGTCCAAGTAAATATAATTAAATTCCTAGTCATTTGTTACGTACTTGTGGAAGTCCTCGATGCAGTGAATGTGGTTGGAAGCATCCACGGTGAAAGGGATGCCGTCCAAGCTGCGGTGACACACCACGCAGGTGAAGCAGTGAGGGTGGTAGGCCTTCCCTGTGGCTCGCAAAATGCGTTCCATGATGGGCTTACTGCAGATGTTGCAGGTCTCCAGCGTTTTCTGTGGAAAAAACACACACACATATAAATTATTACAATGTGATCGACCAACCCTGCTTCAATGGTTAAATACCTCTGGGCCATTTTTATGAAACATTAAAGTTTCTCTGACCATTTGTCACCTTTACCTAACTCTGTTTTTAGATAACGTCAAAAAAATTGTGTTTGCAATTGTCAATGTTACGTTTTTATAACAAATTTTTCTGTATATTTTAGTGTAAGCTGCATTAGTTTGTCATAATTTTTTTGTGTCAAGCACAATCACATGTTTAACCGTGCCACGGCTTGTGAACAAATTATCACCTGAGGAAGCCATAACTGCAGTTCATGGGGCCTCCACCGTCAAGTTACCGCTGAGGTGCCTTGAGCTGGGTCCCCACACACTGCTCCCCGGGTGCTGGCACAGCCAGCAGCCCACTGCTCACTACGGTAATGGGTTAAATGTAGAGGCATAATTTCCTGAAGGATACTCCCTAGGGATTAATAAAGTTCTAAAAATAAAAGAAAATCAAGAATTGACAGGAATTTTTTATGATTATCTGCATACATGTGGGATCAGCAATCTTGCACAAAACATAACTCGATCTCTTGTGTTATTTAATTTCAAAATAAGAAAAAAAAAGCTTTTCCCAAACAACACTATATTATTTTTTATGTTACCAGAAACACTTTTTCTTTTGGCCTTATTTTCTCCCTGTCCTGCCACGAACAGAACCTCAGTCAGAACCCTGCGTTATCCTTAGATGCCTCTGAAGCTAAAGGAATCTGATCAGAGCTCTAGTCCAAACACAAACACAGTCATTTATCTGTTGCCCCCACCCACACCCACACCGCCACCCGCCATCCCATCCCATATGCTAGAGTGTGAGCAGTAAATATTTCTATTTTGTGATGACTGCAGGCTTTCTGCAGCCAGGCGACTGGGCAACAGGCCCAAGCAGGGGGTTGGGAGGACGTGACGGCCTCTGCATCTGACTTATCTGTACTGTAGCATCTCTCTTGCTAATATATGCTGGGAGACCCCATTTGTTATTTTGATATTGTATAAATAATGGTGGTGTCTCTAAATAGCAAAGCAATTACACGGAGGCGAATATATCATGTGAGTGCCATCAGGCTGTTGCATCTCTTTTCTGCTTCTTTTTCCACACTTGAATGGTTGAAGCGAATAAGGCTGTTCCCATTGGCTCCTGCACCAACATCCAGTAGACAACAACCTGCCTTCCAAATACAAGTGACTACCGTACAACAACACTGAGATGATGTTCATCTGAGATAAAACTATTGAATATGTTCCAATGCTGCAGTGGAGAGATGGAAACTCCAATGTGAAAGTACTCCTTCAATGATCACATGACTTCTTCTTTCAGATATCGGGAAAAAAAAGGCAGAAGTGGTATCAAAATAGTTTGGTTATTTCATGAAAAGCAACCATGTCACAATCCCATCACATCCCGCTTTTGGCCTTTTTTGAGACAGTAATAAAAATAAACATTAATCCCAGGGCATCGTTTGTGTATAAACAATGTCCATATTGCAATCCTGCCGGATCCTGGAAGCAGAAGAAAGTCTTTAATGAGCTCACTGCACTGAACCCTTGAGGTTTGCCCCCCCCCAAAACACACACACACACACACACACAGACACACACTAACACACAGGGGGGAAACGGAAGCCACAGTGAGAGAGAGAGAGAGGGGGAGATAACAGCTCCAACCTGGGAGTCTGGCTGGGGTACCAAGGCCAAACTGCACTAAAACCATCTTCGACTCTTACAGTACTTCTTACATTCCCATTCACTTATCCACTGCTGTCCTTCATTAGGGAATACCTTGCCCTTGTTTAACTTAACTAGAGCATATGATTTCACAGCACACACTTCCTCCAGGCCACTGTAATGAGTACAGTACTCAAAAGACAAAATTCCTCTCTTTCTCCCTGATGGTGACCTCGATTCCTTCATTTTGTTCCGTCTGCATTGGTTTCAATGCCTTTTTGACTTTTCGTATCTTTTAAAAAACATTCATCTGCATGGTTACATGGGTCTAAGTCGGGGGGGAAATTAATTAAAGAGTAATTTGGTCAGTGGGCGTGATCAACGTGTCCATATGGTGCAGGGAAATATGCATAAATCACTCCAGATCCCCACTGTCTGCGCAGGTCTCCTACAAATGGCCACTAGAGGGCTGTATACGTTTGCAGATGTCTGGCTTCTTGCTTTTTTCCCTGACTTAATGTGATGTATTGAAGCATGCGTCCTCCACCTCAACCACCCACCCACCCACCCACCCCTCTTCTCCTCTCTTCCTCGTACATTTCTCAAAGTGTTTGCCCAGAAGGCTAAACAAATGTCTAAGCAGATGAGGTGAATTTAGGTCAGACAGCGCTTTTGCTGAACTACGGAGTGATTAGAGTGTACTCAAGTCAATTGTGACCCGTTTCTTTTTATAAACTGTTTCTCTTCTTCTCTTCCATGTTCCTCACGTCATGGAGCAGACAGGGTTTAGGAAGCGGCCTTCTTTAATGGTGTGTGACACCGACTGTCTGTTTCGATGAGGGATGTGACGGTAACCAGGCATTTCATAAAAGTCGAACAAAAAACTTTCTGCTGTGATCACGACGCACATCTGACAGGAAACAGGCAGGAAGTCAAACCGCAGCACGACACTGGGAGAAGCTCATCTCTAAGTAATCAAGAAATATTTTGACTCTGGTTGCATCTGATCATCTCAACTATGAAAAAATAGTTTGAATAAAAAAACAGAACAGAACAGACACCTGCTCTGCTGTTGATCACCCATCTGATATTTTAAAGATTAAGATTACATTTTTTGTGTCATTGTGACATTGTGATTCACACCACTGCACACAATCACCTCTGCATTTAACCCATCACCAAAAAGAACAGTGGGCAGGTTTGAGCGGCCACAGAGCTGTGAGTGGGGACGATGCCATGCTCAGGGCACCTCAGTGGTAACTTGGCGGTAGGGGGATTCGAACCGCGGGTCCAAGTCTGCTTCCTTAACCACTAGGCCACCAATCGTGATTTGCGACCTGCCCAGGTGGATTCAGAAGGAACCATATTTACACAGTTGGTGTCTCTGTGTCTGAGTGTGTCTGTGTGTTGAAAGATGATCTGCCTGGTCACGAGGAGTAAAAGTAACTACACCTCACATACAGACACTGAACAAAGAAGATTTATTTTATACACACAAATACATCTAAGGCATCTGCATCTGCTCAAAACAACACTCACAACTAATCTAAGATTTCTATTGCCCTAAATGAGCATTAAAATAAAAAAGTTCTTTGTATCAAACAACGCAGAACAAAATATGAATATCTTTACCTATTTAACTGCACTGCTTTTTAATATATTTTTTTATTAACTGCAACATGCACGAGATGGATGAGAGATTACTCACGATGAAGTGACACAACAAAGTAAAAAACAACTGTCTTGACTTAATTAATGTCACAACATCATGAAGTCAGTTTAATATTTGGGGGGATGTGTTATGCAGTTCTCTACAGAACCACTTAGAACCGTGGAAATATCAGGTGGTTTTACTTTATTAGCAGGGAGAAAATCATTACCATATTTTTGGTAAAAACATTATCCTTTAAATGCTGTTTAAGGCCTCTGAATTTCTAGCCCCAGATATAATGAGTCCTGTTTTGGTCTGTGAGGAATCTGGCGTCTACTTTTCTTTTCTGTTTTTTGTAGATCCGTTTGTCATCAAAGCCTATTATTCACACTAATTTAATATTTAAAGGAAAAGAAAAAAAGAAAAAAAAAAACATCAGCCTCAGAATGAATCCACAGGCGTTGTTTTCATGCGTTATTTTTGCCACAGGGAAAAATGGCAACATGATGCAGGGCTCTAAGAGCTCATGTGATCCTGTATCACAAGCGATGATGAGATTAGTGTCAGACTCCAACAGTGTGCTCTTGAGTGACGAATGTACTGTACATCATGGGACGGTGCTTACTGTGAGGAGAAGCTCCTGTTTTCTCCTTGACAGAACACTACATTTATCTCTTTATTAGCACAGAGGCTGATTATTGGAGGGAACCGAGTTAAGGAAGGTTGATCTGCAGCCCTGTCCTTCGACCGTGATAGAGAGTGTGTGGTCGACTTCAATGTGACAGCAGGTGCAGCTAGGTGAACGACAAAAAAAAAGGGGAAACCAATGAAGGAAGCAACTCAAAACTCTGGTATTGTATACGCGGATGCCTTTCAAGAAATAAAGTTAGTGCTTTGATTCAGATTTTCTAAATAATTCAGGTGCACAAAGTTCAGAACAGCTTATTCTGTCTGGCTTTTTTTTAAAAAAAATACTTTGTGTCCTATTCTTGTTATTGTGTACTGAAGAATTTTCTTTAATAACAATGTCTTATCTCTAATTCTTAACTGAAAATTGCAAATACAGTTTGAGAAGGATATTTTAGGTGGTTTTATTTAATTTTACCAAAATAGCTTTTCAAATATGTCAATTGGACAGTAAAGAAAAAGTAAACCCCTTACTGTGTGTGAAACTGATGTGAATCAGATTCACGTGTTTAAACACAATCCTGTGTTAAAGTCACTAAATAAAAGTATAAGGTATGGGAATAATAATAATATATCTGTGGTGATGTACTGTATAAGGTTAATACATTTTGTATATATTTATATAAGTTATGCGCATTTTTAAAAGCACGGCTGCCCAAAAAGAACATCCTAAAATAATCACAGGTCACAGAGTTCTGCCAGACCATAACAATCACAACGAATGCATTAAGATAGTATCTATAGTGTGTTGTAGTGATGATACTGTGAGAATGTGATGGTTTTTGCATCAGAGAGCTACATGTATACAATTACTAACTCAACATATAATGAATGTACGTTTTGTTTATATGAATACATACATGTATATACAGTATACATACATACACACACATAAATGTTTATATATTTATAAACATAAACATGTATATGAATATGTATACATTTATGAATACATATATGCACATACATATATAAATATACATATAAATATATACATATTTTTTTAGTCTAGTTCCATCATTCAGATCCCAAACTAAAATAGTGTGTGCAGCTGTGTACAATATATTCAACCATACATCCTTGCAGGAGAAATAATGAAATCATATCATCCCCCTAAAAATGTAAGTCACTGACAGTGAATAGATTATTCTATATTTTTGCATATATTTCATTATAGTATTTTACATTGAATGTTAATAATACATTTGATCATTTATTTTAAAAATCATTACCAGACATTACAGGAGACCCCATGTGGGGTGTGAGCCCCTGTGTGCAGACTCATTCATGTGAAGGTTAAGAAACTACTGTTTTATTTCATATCTCTGGTTGCGTCTTGAAGCAATACATCCCGTGTGTCTGTGGTGTTGCTAATCAGATCACAGGTGGAACTAAAATATATACGTGGTGAATATATACAGTACGTGATGAGCAGTCCTGTCTGACAGCAGCTTTGTTTTTGCACCCGGTGTAAGTGAATGAGTGAGTGTGTCAGGCGGCGTACAGCGCTTCAGGATCTGCGACCTTGGAGTTATCAGCTGTGCAATTCGCAGATGGAGCGTTCACAACCCTCCCCAGTCAGTTAGCGAGGTGTCTGTGTCTCTGACCTGGACTGGCCCTGCCTCCCGCGACTACAGCTCTACTGCGCTCCGTAATAAATTCACACAGGGTTATAGACTACCAGTGTGTGTGCCAGGCTGGGATGGCATACAGCCAGAGCTTCCACTCCTGATTTGTTTCTTTACATTTATTTTATGTCTCTTCCTGGACGGGTAATGGCCAGTCTCAGCAGAGACACATTTTTCCAACAGCCGCCACCACACACAGCAGGTTTAACAATTCATTTTTATTTTTTTTTAAACCAACAGTCATCAAGTTATATTTAAATATTAATAGATTCTATTACTCATGGTGGTTTTGCAGTATTTCTTACTGGTAATTTTTTAATTTGGCTTCCTGATTTTGTCTCGCTTAGACAGACATGATAGGACAAGGGAGACATTATGATCGCATCTTATTCAGGTTTTCTTTTCAAAGTAAAAGTAGCCTCTAGGGATCACAACATCTTTGATCTCAGAGTGGTCAGCGTATGTACCTGCCCATCTGCCCCCCCCCCCCCCCCCCCCCCCCCCACCCCCACCCCCCCCCCCCCCCCCCCCCCTCCCCCCACCTCTTTTGCCTTAAATTCAGCTCTGCAGCAGAATGTGACCCCTCTGGACTTCGTGCAATGTCTGCCGCTCTGGTTTCAGAAGGGAAACTTTCAAAACCTCTGGCGGTGGTTTCACTAACGTTATAAGTTAGAGTGACATTGTGGTGGGTCAGCGTCGGGTCACGGTTATTTTTCTCCCGCTCACTCCATCGGGGGGCTGGATTTGTGGTGTGAGTGTGTGATCAGAGACAAAAATATGAGATAATCTGGCGATTTGTCGTGCGCTCTCTCCTCTCCTGCCCAAAGACGGGGGGCTGCGTATAAAAAAGAGCAGATATCTAACAGAGTGGATCACCATACTGTGAATTTAACAGCGTCGGTGTGGTAGAAAGGAGAAGTTGATAACAAATACGAGGAAGATGCAGGGTACAATGGCAGTATTTGATGCTTCATATAAACGTACATGCAATACCGTTATGGAGAATTGTAGTCTGATTTTACTAAAATTTGCCCGTGCCATTCCAAGATGACAATGCCAGGATTCATGGGGCTCAAATAGTGAAAGACTGGTTCAGGGAGCATGAGATGGATTGTCCACCATAGAGTCCAGACCTTAACCCCATTGAGAATCTTGTGTGCTGGAGTCTACTGGAGACTCTACCATCATCAATGCAAGATCTTGGTGAAAAATTAATGCAACACTGGATGGAAATTAATGTGACATTGCAGAAGCTTAATGAAACAATGCCACAGAGAATGTGTGCTGTAGTCAAAGCTAAAGGCGGTCCAATGAAATATTAGAGTGTATCATCCTTTTTTTTGGTGGCAACTTTTTTTTTTGGCCAGGCAGTGTATTATTGATTTGTAATTACATTACGCTTCTGCATTTTCCCAACAATCCCCTCAGTTTCCCTTACCATATTAGACCTTATGAAGTTCACATGAATGTGCTCCTAACCTGCCCCCCACTGTACATTTTTTGGGACACATTTCAGCTGCCCCTTTGTTGCCTTGTTGAGTCAACAGGTCTGGCTGATACAGACCTGGGGGGTTGCCTCTGTTATTGAGCTGCTCTGCTCCTGATGTGTAGCCAGCTTGGGCAACATTTCCAGGGTTTTCCCTTTAATAACAACGTGCTAGTTTTGCTTAATAAATGCAGTTACAATTATGAAGTGAGAAAAGAAAAAGAAGAAACATTCTAAGACAGGGATGAGTAACAGTTGGACTCACAGGCCACAATTGGTCCATAAATTGGACTGAAGGACCAGTATAGGAGTAGATTGACATGAGAAGCTCAAAACACACAGTCATACATAGCCTAATATGCTAGATGTATAACCACTAGAGTGGAATAGTGTGTTTATTCCCCAAGCGGGAAACCCACTTTTTACAGTAGATCCACCAAAATTAGTAATGAGAAGACTAACAATAAGATAAAATAATAATAAAGAACAATAATAATAATTTAGTAACAATACAAACATACGTTGAAAGTGTTTATGCAGAATATTGGTTGTAAAGTCTGACTGCTGAGGAAATAAACAACCTGGTGTAGCGTTCCTTTCAGCACTGTGAACTGGAGCCTCGCACTGAAGGAGCTACTCAGGTACACCACAGTTTAGTGGGTGGGGTACAAAAAAATTATATAATTTAGAGAAGTTTTGCGGGCCAAATTACAAAGCTGAAAGGGCCACATCGAGGCCCTGGGCCTTAGTTTGCCCATGTCTGTTCTAATAGTTGATTCCTTCCTGGAGAAATCCCCAGCCAGACACTAACACTGACAAGGAAGAATTTGGGACACCCTGATCTAAACGCCAGTGCTCTTTTCTTTTGACTGTTCCCCAGAACCACTATGTTGAATGTGTTTGCATCTACTGTACAGCGCAATTACACACACATATAGCATTGTTGGCAATTATGAAGAGGCATAAATGTGTGAAATCCTATTCACGCAAGTGCTATCTAATTGGCTCACTCCTTTGAGGAATTAGACCCAGTTAATCATGTCTGAATAAACAGAACTCAATTAGAACTCTGAGAGTTAACGCAGACAGTCATGAATATTTGATGACGCAGTCGGCTGAGAGCCAGCCTGGGTATGTTCATGATCATGCTTCAGACAAATAAACCAGAGAGGGGTACACCTGACGCCGCCGCCGCTCGCCGTGCGACCCCCTCTCTTTCCTTCCTTCCTCGTCTTCTGTTCTCGCATCATGAACAGCATCTGTGCTGCCGCGTTCGTCTCGCTTCAGTGCCAAAAAGATGAGCATGTAAAGGGGGGCCCTGAACTATCAGCGCTGGCTACGAGCCTCTGGATGTAAATTGCTTAATATCCATCTCAGAATGGTGACAGATGTGTGGGTGAGGTGCTGTCATTTCTACTTAGAGGTGCTGTCAGAGAGCTTGCATTATGACATTCATTTTTTTTTTGTGCTTGTACCATTTATGTCACTCTGAACAAAGGTGAGATCATCCTCTGACTGAAATATTATATACTCCTTTTCAACCGACAGCGGCTGCTTTACAGGGAGTTCTTGAAGGATTTTATATTGTCTGACGGCTGAATAGTGAGATGCTACGTGCTGTCAAGGATGAGTGTTAGATGTAAACACCACGACTCAAAATACAGCTGACATATTGGCACACAGGTTTATGTGTGATTCCGATAAAGAAAATTCAATTAGTAATCAGGTTTTTTGGCAGATCGACACCTGAAACCGGGTTGTTTACGTACCGCTAAAGATGACTGGTTTGCTTTGCCCTAAATTCCCTGTCTTCCTTTGCAGAGTTTTTCTTGTTGTCCATGTTCTTCGTGTCAAATGGACATTCTTTATCAAGAATGTCAAAATCATTTTCGTACATGAGCTTAAATGTCAAGCGGGATGAACAAGTACAATTATAACATAATTAACTCCTAATAACAATAAATCCATTTAATACTATTATTATACTTATTATGTATTTACATTAAGTAGGATATAACTTCACTAAATACAGCCTGAACATGAAGTGTTTTTTTTTTTTTTTTTTAAATTATTTAGATAATAATAAATAAGCGGGCCAGCTTTGGCCCTTGGGCCAAACGTTTGACACACATGCCCTACATCAGTGGTGTTGAACTCAAATTCACTGTGGGCAACAATTAAAAATTGGCATGATGTCACGGGCCAGACTGAATATTTATTGAAAAATAGACCGTAAATATATCCCTTCTTCAGATCTTAAATGCAGGAGCAATGCCAGGCTATCAGTACCTGTAGTAAATAAAATGCTTGGGGCTCAGGCCACAACTACTTCTTCACCTATAACTGCGCCCCTGATTAAATGTTGATTTTTTTTGGAACATTGAAATAGTCGCTAGATATTATTAACACATGAAAAATTAAATCTGAAAAAAAATCCATATACTGTAAGTGGTATTTGCCTCTGACTTGTGTGTAGTCTTTCTAGATCCTTTACATGTTTTAATGTTTTTTTTACATTAAAAAAACCCCAAAATGTCAGTGCTATAATGAAGACCATGCATCACTAATGCTAAAAATCCTAAGAGTATATAAAGCCTACATATAGGCTAACTGTAGTGCATATTTGTACAAAAAAATGAACTGAAGTATCACAACAAATATTATTTTATTTGTTATGATACTTCACTTTCCTTTCATATCAATTTTTTTTCAGATGGAGGATCTAAAACTTGTACGTAACTGAAGCTGCATGATTTTAGCAAAAAACGCTGTGATGTCTGATCTCAAATACACTTACAGAGTCTATATGTGCCTGCTCAGATACTAGTGAAACTTTTCATACTAGTGAAATTTTGATTTACTGTAGAATTCGTTCCTAAGTTGTAGAATGACTAATTATTTTGTGCCTAAGACAAAATCCAGCAACTTTATGGGCTGATGCAAAAATATATCACAAGCCGTCACGTCACTGTGAAGGACACACTGGTTCAGACATGCTCTACAGAATCATTGGTTGGTAATTGCAAATGTATTGCAGACAATATAACACTGTCTAGTTTCTGAGGCCGATGCTTGCTTGCAATAAGCAAAAAGATCTGTTCACCAGTGAACTGTAGATTCTACATGAAGATGATCATAGAATGAAAAAGTAGATTGGTTATCATTCTAGACGATTCGATCTGATATTTAGGATCGGTGTTTGTTTGATTTTGCATGACATCTTGTAAACAGGTACACTATCGCCACAGCAAATGCAGTGTGCTGCAGGAGAAAAGATGTGTGGACAGATATGAGTATTAGCAGATACTCCATGTTGCAGTAACGCTATCAGTGTCCCACATGAAAAAGTTGAATTAAGCCTTAACATTAAGTTACGCATTGAATGCTCCCAGAAGTATTTCATCCTTGAAAGTTTATAATGCACTTTTTTTACTAACGGTTTTGCTGAAAGAATATTTCTCCATATTTTAAAGAGGGTTTGTTACAAAGTAAAAACAAGTTTAGTGAAGTTCAAGATGTTATAAAAAAAACTATTAAAAATGGAGTGGTGTCTGGAGTCTGTCTTTGTCATTGGTGTGGATTCACCTTCAAGATCAAAATGTGGTCAAGACACTTTTTCCTCCATTGCAGGAAGCTTGACAAGTACAGTGTGATTTGGGTTGTGGTCTTGGAGACTGCTGTCCTCTGTCCTCCCAATAACTGATGGGTGGATTAATAATTAAGTGATATTTGTCTTAAAAATGAAAACCAAAAAGTTTACATGAATAGGTGTAAGAAAATATATGATCAAACTTACAAATAATGTGATAAATTTTATATATATATATAGTATATATATATACTGCATATATATATATATATATATATATATAGGCATCAACGATTTCTAGAAACACAGATGACTTTTTGAGAACTAAAGAACATTTCGTCGGACAACATTGAGACTAAAACAGCACATTCTAATGGAATACTGAACCTACTTCCTACTTCAAGTCAGAGTCAATAACCTTGGGCTATTGTCAAATATTGTCAAATGAAGCAGCGCTTTTACGTGGTTAAATGTATTTTATGACTGCTGTGTCAACATGAAGGGCTGGTTCTGCAGGTTCCTATTTAATGAAAATTAAATAAACTGATATAAACTGTTTGGAAGAGACTGAGCATTGTTCACTGGAAACAGTGAGGAACTGTTTATCAACTCACAGCCCAAAGTAACGGACAGCTGAAGAATCACTCCCACATTAACAAACTAATTATGTGGAATAAAGTTGGCTCAACGCTGCAGAAAGTGGCAATAAATTGCAGCAGTAACAGGACAGATAAAAAAAAAAAGAAGTAGGAAGAGAATGGAATGGAGAACTGTGGGCACCATACCCGGTGTAAGCAATTAACCTCACTGACATGGAATCCCATGGCTGGACTTGTTCAAAGAGCAGCAGGGCTCTCAGATCAATGAGAAGCCCCCATTGTTTTAATTAATATGCTCAAGAGTTCAGAGAAAGACTTCCTGACGTTAAAAGAGAGGAGAAAAATGGCTCCTTATTTCTGAGAGGACACAATGAAACTAAATAGCGTTTTCAATCCTATTTAGACACAAGCATTCTTAGGCCTTCAACGCAACAAATTCAAAACACTCAAAAATACTTAGGACTCTATCGCGGAATAATGATACTCGGTAACTCACGGATTTGACTTTACTTGATTCCTTTTTCAAGAAGCTTAAAATCACAAGAACTCGTCATGTTTCTGTTCACGAAAACAGTTTTACGAATGTTCAACAATTTAATAAAAAAATAAAATGAAAAAAATATATACTGAAAAAAAACCTAAATAACCTAAATAACTATTAATGTGTCCACAGTGTGGAAAGAGACTAGCTAAACATTTGGAATTAGTGTTGATTGTTAAAATTCATGGGATGGAATGGATTTGAAGTGTAGCTATATGATGTTTAGACACAGTTAATATTTTAAGAAAGTTTTGTAGTGTCATATTATGTGTGTAAAATTGCATAGTGAAAGGAAAAAAATATTTAAAACATTATAATATCAGGTGTTAACTGCACTGTAGTGCAGATTAAAAAGTTTTTGATTTGACTTGAAATATCTGTACATGTCTTGCTTTGACATTAAAAGAAACAATGGCCTAGTGATGCTGTCAGTCTAATAGAAATATAAAATGGCTTCATGCAAAGTGAAAGATCAGCAGAACAGTAGTACAGTTGATTAACATCCTCCTGGTGTATTCAAATAGACAGAGATAAGTGTTTGAGCAAGTGTCCATCACCTCATAATTCATGGTGTGATGTAGGTTTGTCAAACTGAATGATAACAGGTCTGCAGTTCAGCCGTGATATTGACAACAGATGTTCCAGAGTTCCTGTTAGATTACTGCAAAGAACTGATGGTGTTGACACAAACTATCTGAACACGTCATTAATGTTCCGTTCAGTTTTTGGTTCAAACTGGTTTAACTCTATAGCTTTATAAAACAGTTATTGAAAATATTATTCGACCGCCTTTGTTTCTTGTTCATCCAATGCCTGGTACCAGCAAAGGTACATTACCTACTTAATAGAGTTCTATCTATCGATGCTATCTGCAAAATACAAAGAACACAAAAACATGGAATCCAATGCCAAAGCTATTGATGTACATTAGCAGGGTCACATTAGCAGTTAAAGTTCAATACAGAAGACTAAATGGTGAAAATGAAATAAAAAAAAATATCTGCTTTCCACTGTAATACAACATTCCAGATGAGTATTGTAATACTCACATTCATCCACAGCAGTGTCGATCACTGAGTGCATCCAACAAATTTGCCATTGCCATTTTTTGGCATTGCTGACCTGACCTTCAACCTTTGTACTTGTTTTATTTTATTGTATTTTTTTTATTCTCCCTAAGGGTTCTAGTGGTTTTCTTTTCCCTGTTAAAAGGGCTTTTTTTTTCCTCAGTAGTTTTTCCTTCCCCTGGCTGAGGGTCTAAGGACAGAGGATGTTACCAACCCTGTAAAGCCCTATGTGACAAATTTGATTTGTAAATGTGAGCTATATAAATAAAATTTGATTGATTGATTCTATAAATCTTGTGCGTTCTCATTCAACATTCAACTTTCACATCAAGGTGGGGGCCACCATATATTGCTCCACAGGCACACCTTTGGCCCACGGGCCACAAGTTGGAGATCCCCGATTGAACGCATCACCAAAGTGAAAAGTGTGCAACTTTGAGCACCCAGGGAGCAGTGAGTGGGGATAATTTCATGCTCAGTGCATCAGGATCCAGAATCCACCAGGCATCTGGTGGATTCGAACCTGGAACCCTTGGGACAGCATTTTATTTTTTACCAATACAAGCAGATGATTGGACACACCTCTGATATATGCTATTACGGTGTCCTTTTGAGTTCTGACTCGGTGTGACTGGAGCTGAAATCAGGCTGCGTTTTATTTCCATGTCAGTTATGTCAGGCCATATCAAACACAACAAACACAAATGTGCACACTCTGTATGCAATATGTGGCAAGAGAACATTGTGCATCCTTGGCTTCGTATTAAGTAACAACAATGTATCACCTTTGTCAACATTGGTCCTCACTGATTCTGAATGTGGTTATTCTTGGAATATCTGACGCAGACGATTGCTTCTTTTCCCATTCTGGAATACGACTTTTCTCTTTAGAGACTCAACACTCACATTACTTTTCTAATCATACAGAGGCGTATGACCCTTAGGATGGGAATAAAAGAAGAAGAAATTACTTTCATTAAGAAATTCAGATTTAGCCGATCCTTTTGATCTTATGCCAGAAGAACATTTATGCTGATGAAATGCATAAATAAAGTTCCTCAGTTTTTTTCCATTCCTTTTTAGCACACATATCAGAGTTGGAGAACTTCCAGACAAGACAACTATAATAACAGTGAGTGCCTCTGAAATGGGATGATTTAACTGGCCTGGCCTGCCATTGCTTCAAACATCATGTACAGTAACTCAGTGTCATTACTGTAAAAACACATCAGTCTGAATCAAGGAGGGAATCAAACAAATAGACATTGTTGTGAATGGAAATATGTAAATCAGTGTGTGTCATGATCAGAAAGATCATTTAAACGGCATTTTAAACATCAGGCAACAGCAAAAAAACAAAAAAATCAGGACTTTGTGGGTGACTTTCTTTGCCATACCATCGTTGAAGGATCTTTTACAATAAAACATCTCTTAAAGATTCCATTCTGTGAGTCTGAATGACCTAGTGTTTTGAAACATCGGTAACCAGATAACCTTTTAATGAAAATCATGTGAGTGATTTGTTTGAAATGAAGTAAATCTGTAAACGGAAGTATATTTTTTCACTGTACCAAATGACCTGCGGACCAGCAGGGGCCCCCAAACCACAGTTTGTATCAAGTCCCAAACTGTGGATTATTTATAAGCATGAACAAAAACTAAATCTGCTTAGCCCAGTCAATCAAAATCAACAGGTGCAATGTGCATTTTACACTTCTTGCTCTTTGTCATTAAAGCTGTCAACCATAAACTAATATTAATTAGCTTATGGTTAATTTAGTATTAAACCTTACAGTTTTATCGGCAAAGAAAAAGACTATTTTTAGTTAAACACAAAATGTGTTCAACCTTGTTTTACTTTTCATTAAATGTTCAACTATTGAAACACTGTCTTTTATGAAGAACAGACAGCAATGTCTCCTCTGTAACTCCTTAATTTATTCTTCTCAACTTAATTCTCAGGGTTAAGATTGAAATAACAAAAATGTATTAAAGTTACTTACAATATAGCAGGGTTCGCAGTATGCCTTTTTCTCCACAGCGTAGAAGGGTTTTCCACGCAGCTTGGTGCTGCATGTCATGCACACGAAGCAATCAACGTGGAAGACTTGGTCCATGGCAGTGCAACCGGTGCCTTCACCCACCACGTTGTCTCCACAGCTGGCACAGCGCCCTAGGGAGAAGAACAGAGAACACTGAGTCCACTCACAGAGATCCTTACATTCAAGACAAAAACATATATGCCAACCCTACATGTCTAGCAGAGAAATAAAATCCAAAGATTGTCACATAGGAAGTCATACCGGCCTACCTATCTTTATTGTAAATAACCAAATTACCTGATTAACATGATAGTTATATATTTTACCTTTGTTTTGATAGTGTCTGTCCCAATGTGTTATCTGCATAAGTTTTATGTCATCACATGCAAAAAAACTAAAAGCTTTCTGTGACATAGCTGAGCCTAGGTTAAGATTTTTGGTTTCACAATAAAATAAAAAAAAAAAAAATCATAAACATCACAAGCAGTTAAACATAATTGCTACATACATTACGGGAGGCCATGAAATTATTATTATTATTATCCATCCATCTTTGTCCGCTTATCGGCTACCAGGTCACAGGAGGAGCAGTCTCCATGACTACCACCCAAATCACATTGGGTGGTAGTCATGAACCTTCCTGCAGGTGATGAGCCTTTTTATTACGGCTATTTTGTTTTGGTGAGAAATGTCTCTTGGGGCATAGTAGTTGAAATTTTTGCGTATCTTTAATACAAACAAATATATTAGTTATTACACCCATGTGTCCCGAATGTAACCACCTTTGTAACTAGGGATGTCCGATATAACATTTACCGATAGCGATATTAACCGATATTGCCCAAACACTTAATTCCGATATGAACAGATACCGATTTATGCAGCTTTTC
>JAFBJS010005278.1:158314-254977 GCA_016785265.1 Paraplagusia blochii
TAAAATAAAAAAAAAACAAAAACATAAACATCACAAGCAGTTAAACATAATTGCTACATACATTACGGGAGGCCATGAAATTATTATTATTATTATTATCCATCCATCTTTGTCCGCTTATCGGTTACCAGGTCACAGGAGCAGCAGTCTCCCAGTCACCCAAATCACATTGGGTGGTGGTCATGAACCTTCCTGCAGGTGATGAGCTTTTTTATTACAGCTATTTTGTTTTGGTGAGAAATGTCTCTTGGGGCATAGTAGTTGAAGATTTTGCGTATCTTTAATACAAACAAATATATTAGTTATTACACCCATGTGTCCCGAATGTAACCACCTTTGTAACTAGGGATGTCCGATATAACATTTACCGATAGCGATATTAACCGATATTGCCCAAACACTTAATTCTGATATGAACAGATACCGATTTATGCAGCTAATTTCCCCTTAATTAGTGTGATACCAGACTGAAGGCATTCAATAAATAACTGTTTACAACATGAACACACTACTTCAATATAAGTTATAGAAAAATGACACATTTATTTTTTACCATTTTGTCTGAAACAGTCCTATGATTCTTTGTGCAGCATTAGATGTAAACAAGAAATGTCTACTGTTGGACAAAAGAACTTTCCAAAAACATTGATTAACATCAAAACATTTCAGCATCGTCACAATGTAAATGACATGAGAGACGAAACCGAATGGCGTTTCACTGGCAAATGTCCGAGAAATACTTATTTCGAATACAATTAGTCCTGACATAGCAGGGCTACAGAAACTCCACACGTTTAGTAAAAACAGTGTCTTGAACGGGAGAGAATGGCTGGTTCTCCAGGACAATGAACTCTGTGAAGTTTGTCTGATTTCTTCTGCTCTTCTCTTTTCTTTACCATATTTTACTCTTTGAGAGTCTTTGAGAGAGAGCTGCTGCTGTTGCTGCTGTTGTTGTCGTTTCACTGAGTCTATTGCGTGTTGTTTTTCTTTACTTCGCTGCATAAAAAACCCTCGTGATAAAGTGTTAAAATCCCCCGCCAGCCCCCATATGACCAGCTCCTTGAAGTCATTAAGAATTATTGTTTTCAATCCACAAAAAACTCCAGACCACGAACAATTACTGTAGTGTTGCTCACTGTAGCTGTCCCTTTAAATGACATCATTAATCACGTGTCGGTCAAAGTGTCAGTACTGCCGATTCAGTTCCTCATGAGGAAGACCAGCGTATTTGCCCTTGACCGGGGCTTTGCAGTTTTGTATTATGAATATCGGTGGAAAACCCGATACTGATATAATCCGATATTAAAAATTATGCTCATAACGGATCGATATTTATCGGTGGACCGATATATCGGACAACCCTATATGTAATCATATAGTTTAAAACTGGGTGAAAGAGAACATTGTTAATGGATAAATGCAATTGCAATAATGTCAAACAGCAGTTTATTGTGAAAGTTTATTTAACTTTTATTTGTTTTATGAGTGTGTTTATGTAAAACCTTGTATGGATATCACCTATCCTGACCCTGGAGCCATTCAGCTGACCTGCTTAACTTTACTGAGCAACTTTACAAGTAGAGGATTTGCTTGTCAGATGAGTGTAATCTTACTCTCTTTGTATCTCAATGTCAATTTGGCCCTGGTGAGAGACGTCTGTTTTAAAAAGTAGAGAAAAGGGAAAAGTTGAAAAAAGAAATGTCTTTGTCATGTGGGCATGAGTGAACTGATACTGTTGCGCCAGAAACAGCCTGATTGCATATGGCGGGACATGGCATTTGAAAATCTTTAATTGAGTCAGAGATATTTTTTAATTAAGTTTAAGATGTCCTCTTCTCGATGCAAGTTATCTTCAACCCAATTAATATCACTGTCAATTTAATTACTGGTATCACACGGTAATAGGATTTAAGCAGATATCTGAGGATGTTTTATTTTTTACACATCTGAGAACAGATGCAATCTCTGTGCGGAAACATGATACAGTATATTCAATTAATTCCACTTCTACAGATCATTTTTGGCCCTTTTTTTGCCTCATTCAAAAGCTGATTTGGGCAGTGATTGACATCATTTGCTGTATGTATTGAAGAGAGAACTTCAAGCGAGGGCCAGACACTACCCTGTGGAGATACATTATCTGATGCTGGAGTGTTACAGTCCCACTTTCTGGTTTTTGAAAGGATTGTGCAATAAAAAGTCTAAGGTACAAAACGATTATGTGTTAAGTCTACAAAAGTCCCAGAATCCTTGATGATATATTTATCTGAGATTTTTAAAAGTAGTGTGTTTCAGTTAACAGGAAAAACTACAATAAAGGGTTGTTCAGAAAAGAAGTTCCGTAAGTTGAACATTTAAATTAAATGACAATAAGAACTAATGTTTATGGAAGCAAACTCTATTACCGTCTCATCTCTCTCCAATATCTCCCACTCTTGTTTCTCCACATATTGTACAAATGTGTCGCCTTTTAGAAAAGATTTTTTGCAAAGTGGAAAAATCGGAGCCTTAAAACAATTTTTGGTGCATATCAACTTAGGGCCTTTTAGGCAGTGGTGGCCTAGTGGTTAAGGAACCAGACTTGGGCCCATAGGGTTTCAGGTTTGACTCCACCTAATGCCAGGTTACGACTGAGGTGCTGTGAGCATGTAACTGTCCCCACCCACTGATCCCCAGGCACTCAAAGCTGCCCACTGTTTACTTTGGTGACGGGTTAAATACAGAGGTGCCATTTATTGTGTGCTGTGGTGTAGATCACAAAGACAAGGAGTTTGATTACTTATTGAGGCCCTTTTTGCCCCAGCGAGATGACACCACCACCTTGTGGAGGCGCAGCAGTGTCTTGTGGGTACAGACCTCGCCACTGGCGGGGATTTCTTACTTCGTTTTCCATAAAGACGCCTAAAGAAGACATAGCCTTCATGCATGACCTAATATGTCATTTATCATTCACAGATCACATGTCCAATCTTGTGCCCATGCCTGTGCTCAACTAATCCAGAAGCTGATTGATAACAACCGTCCAGTAACATGGCTGCTTTCATGGTTTGACTTAATGTTACAGATCAGTAACAGTAATGTTACTGATACAGAAGAATTCTTTCTGCAGTCTTCTACGGTGGACCAAACAGACTTTAAACACGTATGCCTGAATGTGCTACAGCAAAACATTAGGACAAACTAACACGGCTTATACTAAAATATGGAGAAGGAGATTATGGAGATTCTCGTAAGGAATGCAAAAATTGTAAAAGTAAAGGATAGCTAGTAGTTTTTTTTCCCAAATCAACAATCCATACTTAACTTTGGAAAAAAAGGCCCATGGCAAAATAAATCTCTGCACATTAATACTGGTGACTCCCTGTCATCCCCGGCGACTTACAGCACAGACAGGTTTTCATTAAAGCCCCTATCAGTTTCATCTGCTCCCACGGCTCGCTCTTCTTTTCACACCTCAATTATGGCTCTGTTACCTACTGTACAGGAAGGCAGATTAAACAATCTAGTGGAAGCCTGTCTCCCAGGGACACGTAGGTGTCAGTGGAATCACAAGCAGGGTAATCACTTCAGAGAACCAGAGGGAAAGAGAAACACACACCCATATACACACACACGCAGTGAGGAGTGCGGCTGTTAGTGGCTTCAGATCACAGGCCATCCTCAGTGAATGGATGAGAATGCCAAACATGTCCCACAGGGCTCTCACTTTAAATAGCGAGAAGGAAACCTCTCGGAAATCCTTTTCCTTTTGGCAGTCTGTGATCGTCAGGGCCCTGAGGAGCTATTTGTGTGCGACTGTGCTTACTGTGCAGGCACAAATTCTCACACACACACACAACCAACCAACAGTAAAAAATATCTCTGAGCCAGACACACATATCACACATGTAAGCATAAACACAAACACATGTATCATGTGCTGAACCAGGCCTACATCAGGTTGAGAATTGTCAGATGGCACATGAAGACGCACATAATGACCTGACGGAGCAGCAGTGTGGTGACTGCATGGCCACTTAAGTGTCACATTCAAAGCTTCTCAAAAGTCTTCCTAATACATTTTTAGAAGCAGCACTTATTCATCAACCACTGGGCCGGGGACCGGTACCGGTCCGTGGGTGAATTGGTGCCGGGCCGTAGAGAAATAATGTTTCCTTTTGGCCCCATCTGGCTATAACACTTGATCCAAACCCATATCAACAAATTAACTGAACAATAGAATGGCTAGGATTCCATCATCAATAATGTGAAGACAACAACAATAAACTCAAAATGACGCAGAGTCATTGATACAAGATTCTAACGTTTTATACCAGTCTGGTAGCAGAAAGTTATAGGCTGAGTGCACTTGAACATTCCTTGTTGGGTGCAGGCACACTTAATTTGGGTAGGAGGATTTTTTAGTTAGGAAAATATTTCAGATAACTGGAAATTAACTTTTATTAAGAGGTATTTATCTACCAACTTAACGACCGGTCCTTAAAAATTGTACAAGACATTTAACCGGTCCGTGGCGCAAAAAAGGTTGGGGAACACTAGCATACACAACCTCTCTAAAAGAGCATTTTTGAGGCAGTTTTGATGAGAACAGCTCAGAGAAGACCACACAGGAACTATAGTGGACAACAACACCTTACAATAGATAGAACTTTATTAATCCCTCAGAAGTATCCTTGGGGGAATTATGGCTCCAGCAGTAGTACAGCACCAAACAAGAGTTAGACACAAGTACCGTAACACCAGGGAGTTAAAGACTAACTATGATATTATCTTTAACAACAACAACCATAAGCTGACGACATTGAATAGATGCAACCATAAAAGGCCTTATGTGTTCAACTTTAGTTACCTTTAGCATCACAAAGATGCCTAGTTGTAACTGATGGTCTATCTTCTTATGTGTCTCACACAGGCGCTCTAGTTTCTTAAAAAATGTAGGTTAGTTTAGTTGGAAGCTCTAAATAGAAGAGATGCACCGGTTTTGATTTTCTGAGTCCCTTTTTTTGGTGTGATTTGCAAATACTTATTTCTCCTCAACTGAACTGAAGAGTGTATTTTTTATGCATATGCCAAGGACATGGAAAATTTCATTTTTTTTCAACATTGACTTACTTGACCATCAAATCAATGTTGAGTCCATGGCTAATTTATCATCTTATCTCATTGATAGATAAGATGCTAATATGCTAAGTCACCTGTGACCGTTTCATCTTCTGGATGGAGATCCTCTGTTCATGTAGCCATGCTCAGGACAACATTACTGCCTGTGGAGTGCAAATGTGACTATCAAAAATTAAAACTACAGCTAGAATTTATGATCTCAGGTCAGATTTGGTTTGTAATTTCAACTGTCAATTAACCTTAGTTACAAGTCAAGTATGAAACTCTCTTGGATGACCAAGATAATAAAGTATTAGCCCCAAAACCTGACAACTGGGAATGTCTATATAAAAGGAATGGATAGGTGGAGGGGGATAATGTAGGTAGATAGGTAGGTAAATTAGATAATGTAATATATTCAATGATAAAGCATTACAAGGGACTATTCTAAACTACTATTTTACCACATACATTATATTTCATTTTATAAAGATCAACGTTTTTACCATTCGAAAATATACATATATCTTAATGACCAGAATTCATAAAAATACAATTCTCTCAATTAATTTTAAGAGGTCAGAAAAAAACAGTGACTTCAACAAGGACAATAGAGCAAAAAAAGTGAATGTATTACATTAATAATTTCAAAAGTGTGCATGAGGTAGTGCTGGATATTTTGCGACACCGTACTTCAATCAACTTTGTGAATAATAGAGGACAGCAGCTAAAGCAGAATCATATTTATTCCCGCAGAGATGATCCTAAATACTTCCAGTATTTCAGATGTGCATAAAGGAATCATGAAAAGAGCTCCCAGAGTTCCTCTGCGCAGGAAAAGGAACTAAAGTCTTAATATCCAAACTTCAAATAGTTCCCGTAGAACCAGTGCAGTGATGACAGCGGAGGGAGGGGGTGTTCATTTACACTTTACTCACTTTCTTTTCATTCTTTAACCCTCAGAAGTGTCTTTTCTGTGTTACGTCGAAAAGTCAAAAGGACTAAAGAGAAAATCTTTTCTTCCTTCTTTTTTTTTTTTTTTTTTAGAAAAAGTATATTCCCTGTGAGCTTTAGAGGCTTGGAATGGTTAGACAATTTAATTGGATAAAAGGAAGAGATAAAAGAGGTCTTGACTTTGTTCCATAAATAATTGATTTCTAATGTATTTGTAGTGGCAGAAAGAGACGCTGTTGTTTGGGAATGAGGGGGATGTTGAGTGGCAGAACACTGCAGATTTCCCTCAGTCCTTGCCTCTTTGGTTTTTTTTTTTTTTTCGTGCCGTGATACTGAAGTGGCATGAAAGGCAAAGCAAGAGCACACTTGCAGTTCAATTTGATCTTACATCTCAACAAATCAAAGATTCTTATATGAAAAGATGCATCACAAAATATGTATTTGACGAAGACCCAACTTTCAACTTTATTTCTAAAGCTAACCGCTGTGCCAATGAGATTTGCAGGACAGCGTACAACGGATAAAGCAGCAATCTTTATACAAACTAATAACATTAATAAGTGTATGGTGTCTAAAGCCTTGTAATTACAGACTGAAGCACAAACTGAAGCACCATAATTCACAAAAGATATAGCTTTTAAAATATTCATTGATCAAATGATTGTTTGTTCAGTCCACGTTTCAGCCTTGAGAAGTTCACCATGTGAACCTGGGAATCAATTTGTATCCGCAACAGATAAGAACAAATAAACAAAAAAATATCTCTGTCGTCACCTACATTTTTTGATAATAAATGAGGTCAGAAGCCAAAAAAGGTTTAGAACCAACAGATTAACTGAAGCATATAATAAAGGATGAGTTGGTATCTAAAATAGTCAGAATTCCAGGGTGATTCCCAGGTCATCCAAAATACACATTCTGGAATTGATTTTTTCCTTTTGCTCGTTCTACCAGATCATCACGGTCAACCCACACGTTTGTAAGTGGTCTGAAAGATCTCAGCCTCGCTTCCAAAAACCCTCTGTCAGGTGTGTGAATGCAGACATTAAGGAACACTCCTACACGCTAATATTCTTTTTTTAGAAAATGTGTAAGCCGCAGATTAGGTTTGGTTTTTGAAATTGCTAATTGGAGCAATTTCAACATGGGGAAATGTAGAATATCTAAAAAAAAAGGATAAATAACATTGTGAAAACAGGTGAAAGGTGAGGGTTAGGAATGTTTACTGTTGATAATGTTGATTGGAAACACAACAGACAGTGAAGTGTCCGAGACTGGAGGAAAAACAGGTATAAAGCTTTGTGTGTCTCTCGTCTCAAGATGACAAATTTACAGAGCTCTCTACAGATTCTCATTTCTTTCATTGATAAGTTTTGCAGTGTATTATGTATTCTGTGTTTTTTCAAGTAGGACGTTATCACACAGGAAGAAGATACAGAGAAAATTCTTCATATCTGGTCCATCAACCAGCTTTAGTGAGAAAGGAAAAATAAGAATAAGGTGTTCAATTAAAAAAAACCTCAGGGAAGATAAAAGCTGAAAACATTGCATGAATGTCCTTTTTTCTTTCTCCTAAAATAGAGTAACATCTAATGATTAGTTAATTAAGTCAAGTGCAAACTGTCTGTTTCTGTTTCATGTTATTAGTTCATTGGATAATAATTTATAAGATAGATAGTATCTTGAATGTATCTGCCGACAGACAGGAGAAAAGTTCTATCCATGGAGCATTAATGGAAAGGGTTTTTTCCATTTTTATGGAAAGGGTTTTTCCATTTTTATGGAAAGGGTTTTTTTATTTTGCCAAACAAAAAAAATCTCTGTCTTCCTATCTACCAAACGTCCTCACGAACTAAACAAACACGACAGCTCTGAAACAGCTCTACTATTACATACGTTACAAACAGCAAGTGTTTTTCTCGCGGCTAATTCCAAGATAATATTAGATTATTTGCCTGATGGCTGAGATTATCCTTGTTCCCTAAACATGTAAAAAAAAGGGTTTGATTTTTGTTTCCATGGGACCATGGGACAAAATACTGTTCCAGGTGTCTGACAGAGAACTACTGTTTGCACAGTTCTTCTTTGGTTTCCTTGTGTTTCTCTTGTTAGTGTTCACATCAGTATAATACAACATTTTTTAATGGTTAGAAAACAAAGTTTCAGATTTATTTCAGATCCTTCATCTTTAATCAATGACCCTGACTGCAGGTTCATGAGCGTTCAATGTCTGTTGTGGAGATGAGGTATTCAGCTACTGTCGAGTGAAGACGCAGGCACAGTATCTGTATAGCCTGACAATGCTGTTAGTTTTTTTTTATTTTTAATTTTTAATCTCTGAATGTTTCTTTGCAACTGCAACCGTTAGTTTTCTTCGAGTCTTTATGAATGTAGAGTATGTGCATAATAGAAAGCTAGAAAGAACCAAACCAAACTGTGTGATTCACACCACTGCACAGAACCAAATTTGACCTCTGTGTATAGGGGGGCAGGTACCAATCCAATTGCTTAGCCTTACTACTCAACTTGAAAGACATCCTGTCAAAGGTATTCATTCGGAATCAGAATTGAGGGACTCTCCAGGTTGCAGTATCAGACATGAAAAAGTCCTTCAAAACCAGTCCTCAAGGATGTGTTTGGTCAGCAGATAATGGAAGAAAGTGTAAGGTTAAATATAATAATTCAATTTCATTACTGTCCTATCAAGGTCCAATTCTAACTATGTAGGTTAGGGTTAATTTAAGACCCTCGTCTTAAAATTAAGACATCTGGACTAAATTCTCGAACATCTGGTAATCTGGGACCATGTAAGTCAACACGATTAACTACAACTACAAGAATGAACTCCCTGCCCTTGTAGACCCTCACACTGGCTGAGGAATAACTCCCAAAAAACCCAGACAGGGAAAAAGGAAGAAACCTCAGGGTGATGGACAGTGGAGAGGATCCTCAGCCAGGAATCAATGAATCACATCCTGAATCATTGACCATTATTTAACGCTAACAAGTACATTGTTGGTATGAAAAAACAGCAATAAAGAGCATTAACTGTGAACTCCTAGTAGACATGATGAGAGATGACACACACAAAAAAAAATCTCTTGCGATCCACCTGAGGCTCGCAACCCAGTCTTTGGGAAACAATGTCTTATTTATAATTAGAGTGTGTGTGTGTTTTATCAGCTGTTCATGTGCACCCATCCACGGATAACGAGTCTACAGTATGTTTTCATGCATGGAGCTGAAACCTTTTCTGGGGTCACTTGCTCTCAAGTGAAATATAGCAACAGAGTGCTTGGAACTCTCAGCTGGGCTCGCACGGCAGCTGATCCCGCAAGCTTCAGTGGACCCGTCTCAATGAGGCAGGAAAGAAAGTGCAGAGCCTGGCGGCAGTTAGAGGGGTTGTGTGCGAGGGTGGGTGGATGGAAAGGAGAATGAGGCAGTCACCTCAATTGAACCAGTGACAGCCTGCTGTCGGAGGCAAGACAGGACACTGGCAGATATAACTGTAAAACTAGAAAGCAGTAATGTAAGGTCAGCAGCAGCCCAAAGACGAGATAAAAAAGGAAACAAGTGGTCAGGGCAAAATCATTAACTCTCAGTTGTGAATAAAACCAGCAGATTCATGAGTCATGAAAATATAAATGGTAATTGGGACATAACAATTGTTTTTGTATTTAAAAACATACGATTTTAAATGAAATGTATCTTAGGCACATTCAAGCACCTCTATCAACTATTACCAGCTAGTTAGCTGACCAGCTAATTCTAGTATAGAACACAAACTTGAAAAACGGTTTTCCTCAAGAGTTTGTTTGTCCGTTTCAACCATTGCACTTACTGCTGGAGCCAAATTATTAAGATAACAGATGAGTTTCACATATGAAGAATAGAAACATCTGGGACAAACCCCGCCTTTGTGTGGACCAATCAAAAGAGAAATAATCCTGCTCAAAATCACTTCCCTCGAGTTGTCTCAAATATAATGTCAACAGATTAATTGACCTTCCATCTGTACTAAACAATTCGAGTCATAACATTCGCAACAAAATCTATACTGGTTCAGCTTTGAGGAATCAATCATCTATACCAGGGGTCTTAAACTTGCGGCCCGTGGGCCATTTACAGCCCATGGAATGATATTTTGCGGCCCCCACCCTGATGTAAAAGTTGAATTTCTAATAATATTGTATAGATTTGTTGGTAAATCCTATAGTTCTTAAAACCCTGATCCACAGTCTCCTTCTGGTTCAGTGTTGTATTACACAGAATGTACAGTATGGGAAACTGATTTTTTTATATATTTATATATATATATATTTGTATTTAACAATGAAAGCTGATGCGGCTCTTCAGTGAAATGATAGTGTGGGTGTTGGCCCTCAACTTCTTTGAATTTGAGACCCCAGATCTATACAGACCATTTAGAACAGGCCTGGACAATTATTTTCACCTGCAGGCCACAGCTGGTACTAAAATCTGAGTCACGGGCCAGGTCAGGATAAAAATCATTGAGTATTTCCATGAACTAAGATAAATAATGAGTAAAGTATTGAATGAAGCCTCATCCTTTATTATATGCTTCATATAATATATGCTTATCTGTTGGTTCTAAACCTTTTTTGGCTTCTGACCTCATTTATTATCAAAAAATGTAGGTGACGACAGAGCCTCTTTAGACCATCTATTGGGGGAAATGCTAGCTTTGCAAGGAAAAGGTAGAAGGATAACGATAATATAAATTAAAAGAATAATTTGGACAAGTCTGGCGGGCCGGATTATAACGCCCAAACGGGCCACATCTGGCCCCCGGGCCTTAGTTTGCCCAGGTCTGATTTAGGAAGTAGCTTTGTTAGAATTTTTTTCCTCAAATCTGCAGCTATATAAGGACATGCTACAGTCACTGTAGAATAGGCAGCCATATGTATCTATTCTGTATTTCTCTTGTATAAGCCAGTCATGCGCTATAATCCACAGTAGGTGATTCAGTAAGGCATGACCTGTAGATGAGTTACCGTGTCAGAGCGCCTCCCCTACACCCTGAGGTGGTCTCTGACCTTCTCCATGCTACATAATGCACTGATGACTATAACTGCAGTGATATAAACCACACACAGAAGCCAGGGCCAACAGTTACTGTGAATGGAGGAAACCCCTTTGAAAATGGAGAGAGGGAGATTTTCCTTTTTGCCGAAGAAAAGTGAATTGTGTGGCGTCAAAAAAAAGATGTCACATCAGGTAATAAATCAGAGAGACTTTTACTCTTGTGCTCCTTTTTTTCCATTTTAAAACATGAGTGGTCATTCTGTTTAGAGAGTGTTAAGTACACTTAAGTGGAGGAACCAAATAGTGTGCTGGGAACATCTTATGTACTGTAGCTCACTTACATAAGAGTGAATGAATGAATTGATTGGTTGCGCACACAGTGAGAAAGAGAAATGATGCAGCTGGAAAACATGATTATCTGATTATGTTTGAGGCACAAACATGTTGGTTCTGTTCCACAAATGTTTGTGTACTGTAGGTTTGTACAACAGTTGCAATGTTTTAACACAAAAGGGAAAATATATCATGAACCTGATCATACTCTCATTCACTCACTACATAACATAGTTGTTATCATCTGGATTTCTTCTTGTTGAGTTGAAAGACATTTTATTCCTCAACTGAGGAACTTGTATGCAGCGCACTACAGTGAAGAGTGCTCAGATCTGCAGGTTGGTGAAACAAAACAAACACTCCACAAACGCATGTCCCAGACTACATCAGGACAGGACTCAGCAGTTTATCTCTATCTCATAGTAAAGGCACTTTCAAGGACTCAGATGTGCATACTTTGGACAAGGAGGACACACGAGGTTGAGAGAGAAGGAAAGGAATCCAACTATCCCAATCTGGAACAACCAACCTTGAATAGAGGGGCTGGGGTCTGTGTGATCATTGTCTGCTACATACCATGCTGCCTTGAGATCCAACCCTAAATCCCCTGTTGGTTCTACTCTAACTATAAAATTATAAAAGTTAAACAACCTAGAACTTAAGACCTTTATTTTTTTAGAGTAACTGATGAGCCATATTTGTTTGCACATATGCATTAAAAAAATCAATGGGAGTTACAATATCAGAACTGTTCTTGGTAGCAAACGAGGATGTTTGTCGCAATGAAAGTTATGACGAAGTAACTAAAAAAAAACTGCGGCAAGGCGGTGATGAAGACATATCTCCCTTTGGAGACAGAGGAGGAGCAAACAAACTGGTCTCTCTCTGTGCCAGATAAGGGGGACACCCTTCGTGTCTGAAACGCAAGAGAGTACCTCGAAAAATAAAATTATTTCTAAAAATATCAAATTTAAGTTTGATACATCTTACTTCATTAGTGACTAGATTAGCTGTTGCCCTTTCCCATGGGATTGATCTGCCAATTTTATTTTATACTGTCATTAATTCTGTTCAGTGCGTGTCATAGATTAAGCAGCTTCTTTGGAACCTGAATTCTCTAGTGGCCTTTTATAGTAAAAGTGTTGACAATTATCTTTGTTAACTGTAATTACTCCTTACTATGTTTTTTTTTTTTGATCGGCACCAATACACACACTCATCAACCTTTTTTATTGTAAATGAAAGTCAATTACCCAAAAAAACAAAACAGAACATGAAAAGAATGCTATGGTTGACCAGCAAGTGGTTAGTGCGTAGAGAAGGCTGTAAGGGTGGTGCAGGGGGTTTATCTGCGGTACATATCCAACTTATTATGGCATGTTCAGACATCTAAAAGCAAACTCCCAAGAGGTTCCTCAGAGCGACCAGTGTAATATGTAAATGAACTCCACTAGAACATCTTAGTCTGTGCACTAAAGCTGTCTTAACATAATCTTATTAATGCATGAAGTATTGCTCACATGCAACGGGAAAAAAACAGTAAGGCAACTCCATTAGTGCATACTGCCTCAGCTGATCTACTACCCCTCTGGTCTTTACTGGTACTGCAGCTTCAAAGCAAGCAGTCTTTATTTCTATTTTTAAAATTCTAACTTAGGTTTTTATTCATCATTCATCTTTATTCCTCTACCTGTTTCTGTGTTGCTGGGACAGTAATCTCGACAGATGCTACAGAATCCAAATCACGCTGTGAGTCCTTCACGCAAGCAGTGAGATCACTGGAATCTCACTAAAGTTTGTCCTCCCAAATAATAAAGTTTTATTCAGCCAATTTATTAGGAATAAGAAAAGCGTCTCAACTAAACATCCACAACACTCAAACCTGCATGAGCATCCTTCCTGATGGTCCAGTGAAAAGTTCACTTCACGTTTTAATCGTCTTCTTCTTTTCCTTTCGTCTTGTCCCTTTTCTCAGGGGTTCCCACAGTGAGTCAACAATTTCCATCTCCCCCTGTCCTCTGTATCTTCTACTCTAACTCCAACTACCTCCCTGTCCCCCCTCACTGCATTCATCAATTTCCTCTTTGTCTCCTACTTGGTAGTTCCATCTCTAGGATCATTCTTCAACCAATGTATCCACTGTCCCTCCTCTGAACATAGTCAAATCATCTCAATCTGTCTTCTCTAGCTTTTTCTCCAAACCTTCCTGTCTGTGTTGTCCCTCTAATGACCTTATACATGGTCCTGTCCATCCTTGTCTCTCCTAAAGAGAACCTCCTTATCTTTAACTCCTCCACCTCCAGCTCTGTCTCCTGTCTTCTACCTATTCCTAGTGTCTCTAATCCATCCATCATGGCTGGTCTCACAACTGTCCTGTAAACCTGTCCCTTCACCTTAGCTGACTCTCTTCTATCACAGATCACTCCTGACTCTTTTCTCCAGTTGCTCCATCACCACTACTTTGAACAGTTGATCCTAAGTATCTAAACTCCTCCACCTCCATGTCTCAATACTGTTGCTTATTTTTAGTGACTATCATGCCACCTAACAAATACTTATAATACAACATCTACAGTTCCTCTTTTTCAGGCATCCAAAGGTTCTCAGGGAGAGCCAGGTTTCAGGTTCTTGTCAATCCAGGACAAATGTTGGTACAGTTTGTCCCACGGAACCAGTCGCCAGCTGCTGTACCAAGCGTGCGGCAACAAGCGGACTTGTTTCTTGTAAGCTGGATGGAGATCATTTGAACCAAATGAAAAGTTTCCAGTGTGTAACATAAATTAAATTTGATGAACCCCCTCTGGACCTACAAGAACTCGGTGTAGCTGTTTCAGATAAGCAGCTCATCAAAGACATTAAGGCTACCAAAAACTTTTTTTCTATATGAAAAAGACAATGATCCAGTCCAGTAGTGTGCTAGAGATGGCAGTCCCACTTTGATTAATCCTGTTAATTAGTAGCCTTAGGGTTTTAACAACTGTTGTCTCCTCCACCACCTCCCCCATTACAGAAGCAAAGGCTACATTGGCTTCACTTCTTTTGTAATTACAAAAGTCTCATGCTTTGGAACTGATCCTTCCACTTTGTCTCCATCATATACACTGTTTTCAAACATGCCGTAGTCGAGTCCAATGTAAAACAACAGTTGTGACTTTGTGTACATTATTCAGCAGGGCAGAAGTGAGCCTCTGTGGACTTGTGGAGCAGCGTGTGTCTGCACTTGAACTCTTTCCTAATGAGTCCCTGTGGTCACCTCAGCCATTTTGTAGCTCTCATTTATTTCTGCCATCACTAAGTTCAAACACCAGCCTGCTCCATTCATGTTGCTAACACTCCGCCTGGGTGATTCAACTGCAAGGACACTACTCATGTTCGACCACCGCACTAAAATGACCGAAGAGTAAGTCATATATCATTGTCAATATAAATTAAAATGTGTTAAATATTTTCTTATCCACTGTATACTGCTAATTATTTGAGTATCATAATACTATTCCCAGAGTTTTTTTTTAATTAAATTAAATATTTTAAACTACTTTGTAATTTTCTTCTACAGATTAATATAATTTCCTTTTTTATATGTTTTATTTTTCTGTGTTGACTGCATTAACAGTTTTTTAATATATATATATGTATATAAAACATATATATGTTTATATGTATATTTAAAAAAAGCAAAAATAAAGTTGCTCGGTTTTGGTTAGTGTGAAATTTCTACACAAATTTCTTAGACAACATTTTTTATACGTGCTAACATCAACAGAACTCAATCATACATAATATTAGTTTAGGGTCTGAGGAGATGTCAAAACCGCCACTGTACATATGTTTTCAGGTATAAATTGTAAAAAAATGGAAAAATATATGACATCTATCACATGACACAAGCTGCGCTAACTTTGTATCTCTGTCACATTAGTATGATTTCTCATAACAATACTAATCTGTGTGATGTCATCTATGTAAAATTTGACTTTGCATCCCTTGATGAGATACTTCCATCTAATCTGATTGACTACTACGGGAGCGTCTTCTGCTCTCACACCTTGTGACACTAATGTGATGGGTCTTTGTTTTAAATCAGTCTGTCCAAAGGTTACCAAGCAAAGGCCGCTGGGTACATAGTCCATACACCATCTCACTGGTAAAATAGGACCGGTCAGGCTTAGAGTCAATTCCTCTGTAATATGACTTCAGTTTGCTTAGGCTGGCAGATCCATTTGACCTCTGTCTAACGTGAACCAATTAGGAGCTTTACATCAGTGTGCCTCAGGATGGCCCTTAATACCAGGTGAATACACATTGTGTAGCTATAGTACACCTACATGTTATCACTGAGTGCTGTGTGATAATGTGCTGATATGGAGCCTACTGAATGAGAGAGGTGCCTAATGGGCATTGAAACTAATACCAGGGCAAAGGGGATTAAAGGCTAAAGAAGTCAAAGGCTCTATGGCACTCAAATACAAATGTTACATGAATGCAGGGATTCTGTATCACCATTTTAAATAAAACAGTGCTGCTGTATATTATTGCTCATTTTTTTTTACATTAACTCTGATTCTAATAATGTGGCATACAGCATCAGCATCATGACCTATTTTGATGGATTTCTGCACGTACAAAATAAACAACCCTTACAAGGACATGTTTAATATATAAAGGCAAAAATGCACATTGTGGTATTTTTGTGATAAGCAATCCACCCATCCATCTGTTTTCATCAGGTGGGTGGTGAGGCCACTACAAGGTGCTGGCCACCCTAACTGGGATCTAATCCTGCCCAGATGGGGAACTCTGGAGTTCTACACCAATGACAGAGACATTACTACAATCTGGCCTTGAATGGTCGGTATCTGGGTTTTAACCTTTACATTTTAATGAGCCTATCAGGAGGAAGACCTGAGGACAGCTGCAGCTTACCATGACAACAATTGAGCACAGAGAGAGAAATTGTATTGGGAAAAAAAAAACCTGGCATGTGAAACTCTGGCATGTGACCAATCCAAGGTTGTCCTCTTGTGCAAATGCGTTTTACGTTGTTAGCCATGCAGGTTCTATAAAGTGCCAGAACTTCCCAGAAGAAATGTTGGTCCAACAGTATATTTGCATTTACAACCAGCAGACACTTTTTACAAAGCCCTAAGGATTACTAAGAATTAGGTTCCCTTGGGAATCCAAACCGGGACTCTCTACTTCCGAAGCAGGGGTGTTAAGTGCTACACTAAGGAGCCCTGTTTGAGCCGGAGTCAGAACACAAAGTTCCGATAGAAATCTGAGAGCCAAGAATGAACTGCAATTGGCTCCTGTTAATGGGGTGGGAGTTATTTTAACATGTAGACGAGGGTTGGATGACCTCACTGTCTAACTCCCCAGAGCTGTTATAGATGCCAGTTACGTCTAGTGACCCAAGTGCTTCCAAAATGTGGTTCATATTCAGTTGTTTCTTAAAATAATCTGGCTCTTATTATGCACCACTGTACTGCAAAAACACGCATGACTCTGAGCTGTTTGCAGTACTGCAGGGACGTATTAAACTTAAATAATAAGTGACAGCAAAATGTTTCTAATAACAACCAAAGTTTTCCAAGAGTTTTTTTTTTTTTTTTTTCCAAGAGCCTAACCATGTGGAGCTGAGAATCCAAGGACAGATCAGCTGTAGTTACTAGGTACGGTTCAACACAAACTTCTCCTTTACTACAACACTTCAGTTTGGAGTATCTGCTGATATCAATCTGATACCTTATTTTCTCCTCAAATTTGATGTGGGCTGATGTTACTGAGGCAACAGTCTCCCTGTTCCCAACCTGCCTCGTATTACGGTAAGGTATCAGATTATAAAATTGACCAATATCCGAACTATATATAATTAACCTGTCAAGCAATTACATACTAGTACAAAACATGGCACGGTGTCATGTCGTGAAGCACAGTTGTAGTGGTAGGTAAGAAGGTAGCTTGAATGTACTTACAACTATCACAAGTAAACGCTTGTTATGCGATCAACACAAATGTACCAGTAAATAATCTCGTACAATATCCAACAACATACTCTAGCTAAACTAACTGAAATTAAGGGAATCGTTTGATGAGATTGATTACAAATAGGAAGGCATGAGGACAACAATAGCAAAAAAAACCTTTTTTCTACTACTTATTTACTACTT
Source organism: Paraplagusia blochii (assembly GCA_016785265.1). NCBI lineage: Eukaryota > Metazoa > Chordata > Actinopteri > Pleuronectiformes > Cynoglossidae > Paraplagusia > Paraplagusia blochii. The sequence continues at coordinate 175,915 of JAFBJS010005278.1, forward strand.
CATGTCGTCCAGTTGGATTCTTTTTTTTATATATATATGTATATGTTTAAGTGTGTTTAAAACAGAAAATCCTAAAATGAATCAGCTTAATAAAAGGTGTTGGGTTTTTAGAAAAAATAACCTTTTGATACTTGATATTTGATATTTCCTCAGTAAATACTCTGGATTATTTGATAATGACACACACACGACAGAACAGAGGAGGTTCTTACCAAAGTATTCCTCAGAAGGTGGGTTGTCCATGTCAAACAGCATCTTTTTGGTCAGACGCTCCAGTTCATCCTCTGGGTGGACCATAGGAGCACTGCCCTGAAAACAGAGAAAAAGTTTATAGTTTTCAAGTTTATAAACAGCCTATGAAAAAAAAAGATGCATTATTCTGAATGTTTCAAGGTCAAACAAAACATGGATGCAGGGATTGACATGCAAGACTGTGTTGGATTTTTCCCTCTGAGGACTATGACCCTGGCATAGAGCCCCTAGTGGTGTCTGCAGCCTGAAATGTTCAGCAATACTCTATCTGCAATTCAAGCCTGAGCACAAAGACATGACCCTGGCTAATCTATGTGTTTAGAAAATAATGATAAGGAAAAATCTGGTTGAGGAGACATTAAAAAAGGTCTTGTTTTTTTAAGTCTGGTGTGTATATATGGGTTAAAGGCCAGGAGATCGTTACATGAAACGTAAACTGAGCACAAAGCATTGAGCCGGATTAAGCCATAATCTGAAAGATTTCAGAAGGATGACACAACTCTCTGAAGACAACCCCCCCAACCCGCCCCTCTTTTTTCCAGAGCCTGCCCTCCACCCTATGATACAGTCTCTGGCATCTTCCTGCTGTGTGTTTGTACTAAGCTGATAGGATGTGCCTGATATTTTCTGCCATTCACCCTCACGGACATTGAGTAATCCCGACCTGCAAATGCCCAAAATCATGGCACAGTCCCCCTCAAAGGTATGCAAGTCCTTTGCAAAGACCCTTGAGACATGAGATTGACTTTTATTGCAGCAGGGCCAATCAAACAGTGGCGCTTAGGAGACCTTAGATGAATCTGGGGTTCGGTCTGATCATTGGAATAGATTTGATTTTCCAATATTGTTCTACAAACTAAGCTCTGAGCTGACCTTTGAGTGTTTCTAATTGCGACATTAGGGATGTGGATAAATGTTGTGAGCCAATGAAACTTATCGCAGATATCTTGCAGCTATGCATTTATTCTAACAAAACAATTTTTCCCAAACATATCAACTTTCTTCCCATAAAATTACCTTTTTTTTCTCATTAGGTTTAGCCTTTATTCTCATAAATATTTGACTTTATCCTGGGGATTTTCTTTCATTCTCAATGTTGCTGTCCTAGTCATGGGCACGTGTGTGTGTGTCCTGCACAAGAGATTATATCTTCAAACTAACAATATTGGCACTGCTCAAAGAACAACTCCCGTTCTGAACAATTTGCTCGTTATGCCCTTGTTATTTGTTAAAAAAAAGTAAAAAAATATGATCACACTCAAGCTGAGCTGAAGTCAGAAAAAAAAATACTGTAAAGAAAATGGAAATGCTGCTATTACCAGAAACCAGAGACTATTTGAATTTAAGCTTCAATTATACCTTATCCACTTTCTGACACCCCGCAGCAAGTTAAAAGCACCTTGTCAGGAAGTCTTTTGTGACAGCAAGGAATAATTTTTCACTTGAATAAGAGAAAGAAATTGCTTTCTTGCATGCATTAGGATTGCTTTATAGTTCCCATTCAGCTATCATGATATCCACAGAGAAGCTGTGCGTGCATATGGAGATGACATTATTTCTTCCTACATGGTTTTACTCCTCTTTATTTTCATACACTCTTCTATCCACCCTTATAGGTCACAAAGGCATTTGTTTTATGATGTTTGTGCTTATTGTAGGTGAGTCTTGTCCATAGTCTTTTGTTTCCAAAAGAAGTTTAAACTCTGATTTTATCTACTGCTGTTTATTACAGTTGTAATGAGTTTGCTGATCTGCTGATGAACCAAACAAATCCCAAATATATAGAAAATACAGCTAAACGTGACTAAAGAAAGACAATACAAAGTAAACAACATTTCTATTTTTCTAAGGACCGTTTTACCTTGTAAAAAATTAAGGATTTGTGCCTGCATGTGTACAGATGACTGGGTCAAAACAGACATTTTTTTCTGTGTCCTTACAGACCAAGACATTAATTCTTGCGATTACCATTTATAAATGTTATATTGTTACTCGTGTGCTTTTTATGTGCTCTTGATCTTGAATGATGGTATTGTTTGGTTCTCCTTCATTTTCACAACAGTATATATTGTTTTAAAATTGTACTTGGATTTTTTTTTTTTAAAACAGCAAAATACTAATGTAAAACACTGGTTAAATGACTAAGGACAAATGTATCTAGATTAAAGACTGATTGATGGGTGTCCCGGATGCAGAGATAATGTAGATGGGATCAAATGTGAGTGGGTCAACGCAAAGGTGAAATTATTTAGGATAAATATATTTCAATATAATCTATAGAATTCATACAGTGAATATTATAGCAGCATAAATAAACAGGTTTAATGCATTTTTGCATGATCTATTAAAAATAGTTTATACTGTTTTTATTCAAAGTTGAAAATCAGCTATTTTTTTTGTGTGATGGGTTGATGAATTGATGTGTTTCACCTTTCCATTACTTGTTATTTTTGAGGGCAGTGGTGGCCGAGTGGTTAACCACTAGGACTGACCAGACTGGGGACCTGAAGGTTCGAGGTTTGATCCACCAACTGCCAAGTTACCACTGAGGTCCACTAAGCCTGGCATCGAACCCACTCACTCATTCCCCAGGTCCTCCAGTCTGCTCACTGTTCACTTAGCAGGGGTCATATTTTGTTGTGTGCAGTGATGGGAACCACAATGCCACAATGACAAGGCGTTTGCTTTCCTTTTCCCTTTTCTTTTCTTTTCTTTTCTTTTCTTTTCTTTTCTTTTCTTTTCTTTTCTTTTCTTTTCTTTTCTTTTCTTTTCTTTCCTTTCCTTTCCTTTCCTTTCCTTTCCTTTCCTTTCCTTTCCTTTCCTTTCCTTACTTAGTAACACTTATTCATTTTGATCAATTCTGGGTAAAGTAAGGCCCAAAAGCCGAATACAGGCCGTTCATCTTTGTAATCCAGCTCGCAACACTTTTCCAAATTATACCCCTGCTTTATTTTGTGATAAAACTTCTGCTTTTCAGAGCCACATATACTGTGAGACCAGGCAAAGTGAGCAAAAAGAATTATGTTAATGAGGTTACGTAAGCCACTTCAATTTGCACTGATGAGCAGGTTTAAGGTTATACAGTAAGAAATACTCTACGGTTGGTGAGCTAGTAACTTCGTACAGCAGATGAAGCTCAAGGCCACCTTCCGAGTAGGCACCGAACGCTTACATTTTTCTTCAAACTAAATAGGTCATGTTTTTTCAGCTCCAATTACAAGCTAGGAAAAATACTGTTGACTGAGGAACAACTGTTTATAGAGCAGGCAGGGACAATTAAAAATTAACCTTATCCATATTCCACCATTTCACCAGGCTTTCAACTCTCATGGCACAAAGTGAGATTCACATGTGCAATGGGGTCTAATCGATGTCAAAAAGCTCGTGCGCCAGTCAAAACTAGGTCATCTGTTAGCATCTGACACATCCTTCTAAACAAAGATACGTGAAAATGTGAGAGAGTAGAGAGCATTGCCAGAGGCAATCTGGAAAAGGAACAACAACAACAACAACAAATGACAGAACAAATTGTTGGGTTAAAGATTAAACAGATTTGGCATCTCTCCGTACGCCACGACAATCCTGTGAATGTAGCAAACACTACATTAGAGAGGATGCAGGTTTCCCTACTGATCCTCCTGTGGTGACACAGATCTATATTTAAACACATGTGGTGGACATAATGAAGATTCATACAGGTTATGTCTTCAAATCGATGTATTGGCAACCTGCACTTCCCCTTTGCGACACAGTGTTGTCAATCTCCTGTGTAATTTGGCCCCCGAGGCAAACCATGATATATCCCTCTCTCTTCCACCTTAACGGCCACATGGTTTATGTGAATGACAGCCTGAAGGAAACTGCTTGACCAGATTGACCAGATACTGACACGAAATTGAACCTGGGAACACAAAGGTCCTCATCTACCTACGGATGCTCCATGAGAGAAAATGTTTAGAAAGAGGACACGTATCATGAGGTACAGTAGAAGAGAAAGACAAAAGAAAACGTCCTCAGGCAGAGCTACTGTTTCTGCAGGTGAATCTGCAAGCTACGTGTGAAAATCACACTTTTTCAGTTGGCTCACCACCTGCAAGAGGGTTCACATTATGGTGTAGTGTGATTTGGGTGGCAGTCATGGAGACTGTTTTCCCTCCGACCCAGCAATTGACAAGAGGATGAAGATGAAAGAATGACTAAAATACACTCAAGTTTACAGTTTTAAAGTATCTGTCAGTCAAAGTCAAGTACCTGTCAAGTAACTACCATGACAACTGAACAGAATATTTTTCTAAACATTTCTTTTAATTTTATTATCTCATTATTATTAAATTAGACATAGATTTGTTCCTAATTCTGCCTTTTCCACGCAACGCCCATGTTTTCACTTTAAGATATTGTAGAGAAGGCAAATAATTTTAGCATTCTAACCTTAATGCATGATTTTTATGTCATTTTTCTTAGTTCACACTAACACTCTGTCTCTCTGCTCCTCTGTGGCCTCCATGTCAATTTTTGGACCAATTGTGGCCCAGGGTTCAGAAGGTTTACCCATGTCTGGTTTAGATTACAACAGTGTGTCTTGTTACCAGTCCTCGTCTTATTCATCATATACTTCATATTTACTTCTACATGTGCATTAACAAATGAACGAACAACATAGAGGAGAACTATCTGACCTAAACCTTCTGTTTCCAGGTGAAAATTAAATCCAACTGCTACGTGTAATCTTAACCCCGCTCTACAGTAATTAATATATTAGTTCGTTCAATCCTACAGGACATAACAGATTTCTGGGCTGTTTTTTTGGTTTAATCCAAAGCAAAGTTGTTCCTGCAGTCCAGTGTGTCAATCCCAATGCAGCTGATCTCTTTCTCTCTAAGTTCATTATTCACAAACCAATACAGGTCTTGTAAAAAAAACCTTGTGTCTGTGGATTCTTTTTTTAATTAACTATACAAGTTAAAAAAAATAGGCTGCTGATTAATTAAAAACATAGGTTACCTTTAATGAATAATGTCTACTGTCATTAATTTTTTTAATTTAAAAAATTCTGACTATAAAATAAATGCACACTTTTGACCATTAATCACAATGAAATAGAACTACTGTTGTTTATAAACCCATTACCCTCAACGGGCCTGGTTCCTGTTGATGTTGCCCGTGGCTATATTTGCCTGGGATATTTATCAAAGCTAAAGCCCAGGATCAGCTACTGGAAGGAAACTCTTTTGAGGGTGCTGCCATGAAAAAGTGAAACATAAGGAATAACACGTTCCATCACTGACCTCGAAGACTGGGTCAGGTGAACTGGCCTTTAGCCTGCTGGGAGTCTGGTAACTAGCCTGTGTGGGCCACCAAAAAAAAATGTTGCGTCACCCAGCAAACCTGTCCAAGGCACTGCAGGAATGACATATCCCTGTTTGCACATGTGCAGGGACAGCAGAATTTAGAACCAAGATCAGTTTCCACAGCAAGTCACCTGATATTTAAAAGTTAACTTCACACTATGTCTAGTGACTGCACTGCCGCTGAGACTGCCTTTGAGAATCAACTTAAATTTTTAACTACAGCTATGTGCAAAATGTCTTGTACTTACGCATATTTTTATATATATAAATATTATGTATAAGATTTCTGGCAACCCCATGCGCTGTTCTAGCTCTCTCTCTTTTCGGTCATTTCATGACCTTATCTTGCTTTTGTCAAGACATTGGTAATATCTAAAGCAGGCATGGCCAAACTAAAGCCCGGGGGCCGGATGTGGCACATTGAACTTTTTAATGCGGCCCGCCGACTTCTGCTTTTTTCCTTCAAAAATGTGTTTCCCCAGTATATGACGTCATAAAGGGTAATAGAAATGTAGGATTTTAGGTTTTACACATTTGTTTTTTACTGTTACGTGCCATTCATCATTGGACTCTGCCCCCCATGTCCAATTTCAGGGTCAATTGTGGCCCGTAAGTCAAAAAGTTTGCCCATGCCTGATCTAAAGGGTCTATATCAGAGTTCTAACACAAATGTATATCCTCATCAGCTTATCTTTCAGAGGACAGCAGTCCCCACCTGAATCACACTGCACCATACCAACCCCACGTGAACCAGGTGGTGGGGGGTTTTGATCCCTGCTGACCCTAAATAAACAAAATGCTTATAGATATTCTTCTTATTATTATTATAAGGTAATTGATAAAAAAAAAAGTTATTTGTTGATTTCTTGCTTTACTTCAGCGCTTAAAGACAATTCAATTAGACAACATTCTATAAATTCTTATTATTATTGTTGCCATTATTATTTTTATTACTATTATTGTTATTATTATAAACTGTAAGTACAGAAGTGTAAGAAAACCACTTGGGTGCATTAAAAATGTACAAAGAATGTATGTGTGGTCTATTTCTGTAAAGATTCTCATTCATCCAGGTCATGATGTCTGAAACGTTGGATTTAGGGATGCTGGATGTGTGGTCTATTCCTAATGATACTAAAGACACCTGGTACGTAAAACTATACAATTGCATTGGGAAAAAAGACAAATTATAAACATACAGGAGAAGAAATGCAGGTCTATTGTGTATATTCTCACAGGGCAGACCCCTGCATTAAAGATAAGAATACTACCTTGTTTAAGCCCAGAGCTCTCACTTTGTAGTTAAAGACTAAACCCTGCATCCTGAGAGGAATCTCCATCAGAAATCCACAGCACAGGTAAGAGCAGAAACACACAATCCTTTAGTTTGGAAAGCCGGGGCCAATGACCTGAGGTGTAAATGTTAAGACCTCGAGAATTATACCTGACTGAGTTTTATTCATTAATGGCATTCAGTAAGTGGGCCATTTTTTCCTGTGATGAGTAAAACTCAAAGTTATCAATGTTTTGTTCATATCTCTCTGTTTCCATTGAAGACATGTCTGTTATATGTTATTGTCTTGTTATTCCCTTACAGCAGTTCTTATCCAAAATTTCCCTGATACCAATGCTTGCATGTTTTGAAAGCCTGATTCAGTCTCAGCTGAATCTGAGTTTACCACGTCGGCAACATTGGACTGCAACGCACCATTTCCAAAAGGTAAACAAAACAGTTTTCCATTTTGGTGGCTCCCCATGGGAGGAGCCAAATCAGGTCATCTTCTGCCGTGCCACCCCCTACCTCCTAGCCTTACACCATACATGTTCTTTTCACCATAATTATAAATCTTCTCTGGAGTCTTCCTCTTGTATTCTTGTTGTACAGTATAACCCTGTTTCCTTAGTGTAATGTCTAAGGTGACTTGACTACTTGTAACTAATCTTGAGGCACCAATAAAAAAGACCAACAAAAACAAACACAGACATTGACAAATGACAGGCCTTAGAACTAATGAAAATACACATCTATGAACGGTAGTGACTACTTACTGGGTAGACTAACTTTTAACTTTTTAGATTTTAATAAAATGCTCTTTTCCAACACAGAGCCTTTTTATCATGCTGTTTTTATCATTAGAATAGTGGGAAGGTAAGAGGTGGGGATGTATATCGATATATCAATCCACCGATAAATATCGGGCCGAAATCAGCATAATTTTTAATAACGGAAAATATCGGTATCGGTTTTTCCACCTATATTCAAAATCCGATGCTGCAAAGCCGCTGCATCAGCAATACGCTAGACTTACTAGCATTAATGGGGTACTGAGTCAGTACTTCTGGCACTTTGACCGGAACGTGATTAATCACCTGCATATATCGGTATTGGTTCATATCAGTATCGGGAATGAAGTGTTTGGGCAATATCGGTTTATATCGGTATCGGTAAATATTGTATCGGACACCCCCAGAAAGAGGATAAGAAAATAACATCCCATATATACACCATATATACCATACATCAAAATATACATATATACATATAGACTGACACATATATACACATACATAAATAATGGGAAGAAACATATGTAGTAAGAATGATATAAATAAAAGTAAAAAAGTAATTCTAAGTTTAAGGGTTTTTTATATACATATTCTGTTGTATTGTCTGTGACCTGCCAAGGGGGTTCACGGCCAGAAGCCATAGTTATTTGGGGGCCTTGGCATAGAAAAGACTTGGACTTGGGTAAGAATACCGTTGAAATTAAGTGCAGTTACTAGAGTAAAGAAAAGTTGATGTAAAATTATAATTTTAAGGGTGTTGCACCTTATATCAAAAGGGTTGAATAGGTCTGTGGCTGAATAATATTAACAATACTAAATAAATAATGATAAAGTATTAGTAGTAACAATGAACTAAAGGTTTTTAAATGGTACTGTTATGATTTTGGTGATTTGAATATGACAGACAGATAGATAGATATTGACTGAAGGTCTTTATTGACAGCATATGTCACACACAGTGAGATAAGCCAGATGGCGATCTTCGAGAGACCACTGACTGATTTTCTTTTCCCTCTCATATGGATTTTGCCGTCTTTCTATTTTGCCGGGGATTAAAAATCAAAAACAGTGGGCAACATAGGGATTAGGGCGAAAGTTTGAACCTTTTAGAAAAAGGCCAAACGGGTCAACACTTACACATGACACAACGGGATCATTGAAGGAGCTTAAGAGGATGTGTGCAAATGGAGCAACGGTTCATGTGTTTCATAGTGTTTAAATAAAGCCGTCGTGGAAGGACAACAAGCCCATTACCCTGCTAAAATACATCATATCCTTGGAAACTGAATATATATGTAAACATGTGTGTTTATATATAGTGCCTGAGATGCATCTGTACATTTTTTGTTCGACTTTCATCTGAAATCAAAGAGTAACATGCAGACTAATTAAACGCCACCTTTTGCTTTTTATTAACGTATCGCACTGGGAACAGTGTGTGCTATTTAAGCAAAATGAGGAGTACTGTTTTGAACAAATATAATTAGAGTTGTTCTTTAGATACTAACTGCAGTGCTGAAACTAATTTGTATTTAGTAAAGTGCAGTCCTTGATAAGCAACTCTCAAAGGGTAACTAGGCTGTGTTTGTATTTTAAAAAAGCATATGATTTTAAAATAATAATAATAATAATAATAAAAAACTCAAGGGCATTATAATTTCCAGAGATTGGTGCGAACGTGTGTCGAGAAACAGAGGAAAGAAAAAAAAACTTCCCTTCGGTAAATTTAATAACATATATATTGTTCAATGAAAATGAATTAGTTAATTCTACATTACAGACAGCAAGGCTTAGATACATGCAGGAATTAAAGGGACAATTGATTTTTTTCATTTTCTTATTGTTTTGAAGCCATGTACTGCCATCTTGTGAAGGAGAATTCAATCACTTTAGTTTTGTTATCATCCTGTAGGCAGGTAAGTAATTTTCAGAATTCATCAAGGTTGGTAGAATAGTTTAACTTCAGAATTCTGATAGAAGATAATAAAAAAATATTCCCTTAAGGTACCATATGAAGCTGCGTAAATATCTGCCATATGTGTACCATCACGGAGAAACCCTTGGATCAACAATGTCTAAATCAGGCCTGGGCAATAATTTTGACTTGCGGGCCACAGCTGGTACTAAAATATGAGTCAAGTGCCAAGTCAGGATTAGAAATATTGAGTATTTCCGTGAACAAACAAAAATAACGAGTAAAGTATTAAATAAAGGCAATATGCTCTCAAGCCTCTTTAGCCCATCTATTGGCAAAATGGTGGTTTTGCAGGGAAAAGGTAGAAGGCTAACGATAATATAAATTAAAAGTATAATTTGGACAAGTCTGGCCGGCTGGATTACAACGCCAAACAGGCCGCATCCGGCCCCCGGGCCTTAGTTTGCCCAGGTCTGGTCTAAATTATTAACTATAATGAGACAAACTTAGGGTTGTCAGAAGCAGGACAGGTCAGTATTTGTCATGACTATCATTGCATATAACACATTGGAAACCCATTAATTATTGCCACAGTTTGTTACTTAAAACATTTGTTCAATAAGCTAACCAAAATGTATCAATAAAAATCAATAACATTCTTTGGATATTATTGATGGTACACAGGCAAAATGAGTCAGATTGTTGACAATACCAATAAGTAACAGTGTCCTACAATTTACTTTCCAGCTAGACCCAATTAGAGTCAGTATCTTTATTTATATAACTTTCAGTGTAAGGGCTTCTTACCTTTGGAGGAACAGCCGGCCCAGAAGTGTATGGAGCCAAGCTCGGTGGTACATCTGTAATGTATGTTTTCTTTGGGTCAGGAGCATGGTACGTTTGGATTGGAGCAGGACCTCTGGAGCCTCGCCCACCTCCTTGTATTGTCGCTGGATGGTGCTGCTCTTGATATGCATTTCCCTGACCCATTGGGGAGAAGCCAGGCTGTGGTGGTCCATATGCAAAGTCGGGACCTTTGGGTTGTGCAGGCATGTACTGCACCTGTGCAGGGCTGCGATTAAAATGTTGGCTCCCAGGGACTGGATGCTGGGGTCCAGGCTGGGCTGACCTCACCTGGACATTAAAGGTAGGTTGGCTTGGGGTTGAGGCTGTTGCATAGGATGCTGGGACAGGCTGAGGAGCCATGTGGCTTTGAGGCTTGGCCACTGGGCTGACAGAGGCAGGGGAAGCGGAAGAACCTCCCCCGGGAATCTGAGGTTTGGGTGTAGACTTCTTGGTTGCTGTAAGAGGAGGTTGATTTGGGATGACCATCCTTTTGTAACCAGTGACCGGAGCACTGGGTGTAGAGGTTGCTGAGGATACCGAGGAGTTCTGGTAAAAAAAAAAAAAAAAAAAATACAGTTATTAGTTTTGTTAATCTTCACTCACATACCGATCTGATTCATATCTTGATTCACAGGCAACTATCCGATTCAGGAACGATTCATAAAAAATATGAAAGGATCGATCCAGTTCAATCCGATTCGTTCCAGTTTGATTCAATAAAAATTTGCAACTCTGCCAACTCTATACAGCTGCCAGTCTTTTTTAATTTTAGTTTAGTTTATTGTAAAGGAGAAAAAATGCAATTTATAAACATATGATTACACATGGTTAAATAAGAAAGAATTGTGCAAAGGCTAGTTTTCATTTGTAGTCCTCTGGCCATGATGTAAAAAGGAAAGAAGGACATTATTTTGTGATATAATGAGTGATAGATTCCGTTATTGCCTTGGATTTTGCTGAGTTATTGTTGTGGTGCGGTTGGAAAAACTTTTGTATTTTATTCTGTCTGCTCCTCTGACTATTCTGTCCCACTCTGCCGTCTCTCAGGGTGACCGCTAAGGTTTGTTGGACCTCCAGTGTATTTGATTGTCGCTCTGGCGTTCATTCTTCTTGAAAAAAAACAAATGATGTCCAAATCTTCCATTTTAAATGGCAACACTGTAAGTTTCGTCTGTGTTGTCTGCCATGTTCCAATCAAAACAGCCCACGTCACAGTTCACACACCGCAAGAAACACAACCTGCATGAACATGTGTGAATAGAGGTATATATGTGTCTATGGGCTCGTCGTTCTAGTGGGAGGAAGCGGCCAATGTCACTTCTATGTTTAAACGTCAATTTGTGGGCGGGGCACTGGAGCAGGAAATCGATCCATGAACAAAAATCTGAACCATCTGACCTTTTTACTGCATTTTAATAGATCGGGGCTTCTTGGACCGATACACTTGGATTGTGTAGGTCACAGAACGATAACCAATCCAAAACAATTAATCTTCACGCCCCTAATAATTATTGTTCCAAACATTGTACCATTATTTTATTTTTCACATAGCATTGTAATATTCATCTTCTTCTTCTCCTTTTGACTTTTCCCTTATTCAGGGGTTGCCACCTTGTCCTCTGTATCATTGGCTCTAACTCAAACCACCTCCATGTCCTCCCTCAGTGGATCCATAAATCTCCTCCTTGGCCTTCCTCTTTGTCTGCTAACTGGCATCTCCATCTATAGCATTCCTCTACCAATATATCCACTGTCCCTTCTCTGAACATGTCCAAAACTATATTCATTTTTATATGCTCTACAAAATGTGAATAAAATAAAAACAATCCTGGGTTTCATGGCATTGTCCCCATTCAGTGCTCAAAGCTGCCCCAATCAGGGGCGTAGCCAGACCCCTTAAAATGGGTGGGCCCTGAAAGAACGAAAAAATTAGGGTAAGGTATTATAGCCAAGTTTGATGAGCTCTCTCATTGGATTGGGTGGGCCTGACTGACAATTGGCCCACCCGTGGCTACGCCTATGGGTTAAATACGGATGTTTTGTTGTGTGTAGTGGTTTGCATCACAATGTCATTATAACAAGGCGTTGTAAAAAAAAAGTGATATTTTGATGAACCCAATTTTTGAGAAATGATTGTGTAAACAGCCGCAATTGATTTAAGTGCTGTTTACGAGCTGCCCCTGAAAAGCACCAATCTTGTGGTTCCTCTGGGAAGACCAACTTGCTACACTTTGATACTTCCAAGAATTTTTAAACATTAACCTAACTGATAACACAAGATCAAAATATAGCTAGAGATAATTTGATTTAGGAAAATAAACAAAAGCTAATTTAAAATATTAGCTTTACTGATGAGAAGTGAGAAGGTCATGACATATACATATGAGAAGCAAAGTTCAGTACGGTTTATGACCATAACTATAAGTCGTTGCCCATCCTCCCGTCCACAACACAATTACAGGGCCACCTTGACAGCCCAAGCTTTACAATGTCAAAATCTCCCATAATCTATGGCTAATAAAGAACGCAGAAAGGGGATAAATTGTTTGGAACGGGAAACCCTGATAGCAGACTGGCATTGGCAGATGACACTTGTGCTGACTCCTGCTGCTTGAACGTGAAAGACGTTAAATCACAAAGATTTGTGGTGGTGCTGCTGCTGCTGCTGCGGCTATGACACCGAAAGCTATGGCATTTGATCTAATGTCCAATGGCTAAAGCTAATGAGCAGGCAGAGACTATTGCTCAACATGGCACAACGTTTCACTCAGATGTCAGCGGCTTTTGCGGAATGTCTTCTCCTGTTGGTAATAATTGTTCCTCACTTCCACTACATATCGGTGTCAGACGTTCAGCCTGTCTAAAAAGGGTCTATCATTAACCTTGGATGGCCTTATTAGGTTGTTGCCTGAAGCCAAAAAGCAGAATCAATTACTAAACTTGTAGCACTAAAGAACAAAAATGAACACTTGTAGTCTTTGGAGCAGTTGCAACTCAGTTTGATCAGACTTTGACTTCTAAATTGGGGCAGAGCAACAGTTCCAATTGATTTCCCATAAAAAAAAGATTCTTCTTCAAAGAAATGCCCCAAACAGCTGTGGTGTACCGCTCTTCTTCTATTTCCGTAATTCCCCAGCTGAAAATTATTAAAAATATTTAAGTGGAAAGTCTATTGAGCGCGGTCAAATTTAAGTCAGCATTCAACTAAGAATTTAATGCATAAACTTTGTTTAAATCCTATCTTTCAAGTCAACCCTTCAGGGGTCAATAAAGGATTCAGAAAATAATTTCTTCAATCACTCAGATTGCTGTCTCAGTGATTAGCAGTGATGTTGACTTAAAAGTGTGTGTGCCTGCATATGTACAGCAGTCTCAAGTATTGCCCTTTAGGTTGTAAAATTACCTAATTTGAATGTTTCATGGCTTTTAAATTCTCCAGATTTTTAATTTGTCTTGCGGGCCTTAAACATTTTAGTAACCAGAGCACTGGAAATGCAAATGTGTCCCCTTAAAATAATTACACTGTCATGGTACATTTTCCACAAATTACATTAAGAGAATGGATTCACTTGGTTCTGTGGGTGATGAAACTAATCAAGTACATAAAAGTGGAACTAAAATGTCTGCATAGTGGTTAAGATTTCCCACTAACTAAATTTAGTCATTAAGGTTTATTTTCGCCTTTTAAACAACTATTTATTTTAACAGGTCTGGGGCTCAGATTGAATGGATATTATGGATTCTATTAATCTTTTGGAACAGTTTTATTGTTTGTGGGTCACACTGAGTATTTATTATTATTTTTCACTTAAATACTTTACATGACACCTCAGGTTTAAAATAAAGACCTTTATAAAAACATGTATTTAATACCAAACTGCGCACAAAGATAAACTGTGTTCACTGTAACACCCATTAATAAACAGTACTTGAAATTTCAGCAAATATTCTTTTAAATAAATATATGGGCACAGCAAACTTCACATAAAACTTGTGTTCAATGGTGAGTAGTACACATTGGAATGTGTATTTGAGTTGAGTTCAAGTAGACCACACTGTTTCCAGTATAAGGTTTACAATGGGTACAGGTCCTATTACACAACAATTAATGTTTTTTAACTGTTTTCTGCAAATCCTCCAGAAGGTTAAACCTTGCATGGGGCTGTTCTACAGACGTGACCAGTGCCCACCAAGAGAGACTCATAAAGTCTTAAGGGAAGATCCTGATGAAACCTTTTTCAAGATTTTAAAACAGAAATAAGGACAAAAGTTAAAAAACCATCTTTGTGAAAAGTCTTACAAAAAGAAGTGAGACTTTAAGTATTGTTTTTAATTGCTCCCTTTTCGTACCCAGTAATTTTTCCGACGCGACACCTGTCGTAATGCACCTCTCCTTTTCAGCATTTGTGATTGTTTCACTTTGTAGTACTGCAGTACGCCACAGTACTGCCTTACACGCAGAAAGTCCTTGGTTCAAGCCCCAGTAAAACTATATATTTAATTCTTCTCATTCTTCTCATATAAAAAAGGTAAATACAGAGAAAACAAAACATTAAAATGCCAGGGTAAACTTCTGGGCAAGTTCAAATCCTCCTTAGGGCAGTTGGCTTCCTGTGGGCTCACCACCCACAGAAAGGTACAGTGTGGTGCAATATGATTTGGGTGGCAGTTGCGGAGAATGGATAAGCAGGCGATAACGGATGGATAGATCTATACAGATACTATACTATAAACTATGTTGTCTGGTTTCACTTCAGCAAAAAGAGCCTCAGGTCAATTGTGGAATTAAGGGTGTCAATTCTGTTCCCAAAATAGTTCCAGATAAAAGCACATTAGACAGGATTAAAGTCAGGCCTCCTGCTGTTTTGACTATCATTCAATATGCGCTCTTAATATGCCATCATGTCATATCAGATTTTTTCCCCCTCTCTGTTTTAATAAATGATAGGGTAGCTTTATTAAAAGTGTGAATTGTCTGATTTTGAATATAACATTAACAGAAGTGTTACAAGTCCAATGGCAAAGAGAAATTAAGGAGTTATTTTAAAGGATGTGTTTTTGGTATTTCCTATGACATTTTATCTAACCCTCACAGATGTTGTCCCCTAGTAGTAATAAATAATAATTATAATAACTCCTGAAAACAGAAAGCTTGGAAAATGGTGACTGTAACAGTGACTGGGTTGTGGCAATTTCACTGTTGAGCTTAAAAGCTTAAAAAAATGTCGACAACCCATTGTTTTTATTTTATCCAGTAAATGATCACATTTTCCTGTTTTCAATTTGTGCCAAAATTTGCAGCCAATGCAAAAAACATAACGTTCAAGACCAAGAAAAAAAAAAGGTGTTGTCTTTTTTCTCTAGAAATTCATGCATCTAAAATGTTATCTTATATAACCACAATAATAAGGCTTTTTAAATTCTTAATATGACGTAACAACATCCTATAAAGTAGGGCGTTTTATTAACTGACGCAACTAAAGAACCTCATTCTCTGGGTTAACTGCGTGTGTTTTATTGATGTTACAGAGTCAAATCTAATTACTCCATTCACCTCCTGCAGAACTTGTTCTTGGCCACACATCATTGTAATGAGCAGTTCATGCACTCATGACCCCTTTCCTCTTCCAGTAAAGGTAATACTGCGCCGTTTAAAATGTGCATTGTTTATAGCCTGTCAATGTAGTCGATGCTGGAGAAAACAGCTGTAGCGTTTCACTCTGAGTCCGTGTGAACACCGAGCATGTTGTTGGGAAGCCAGGGAATAATCCCTGACAGCAGTTTGCCATTCAGCTGTGTTATTAAATCTTTGCGATGTGAAGTTTACAGCAACTGACTTGTTTTGTAGGCAAATGGGTTAAGTATGAGGGAAGTTGTGTTTACAGCACGTACAGTAGTGATACTTGTTACAGTAGATTGAGTGGGGGATGGCTGTGCTATGAAATATAGATGGCTAACGTTAGTTTATCTTGAGACTCTGTGTTCAACGCCAGTGCTTCTCAAAGTGTGGGGCGGGGCCCTCACTTTGAGAGCCTTGAACAGAGCTATGACAACTGGGGCACGACAAATGGGAGGAAATTCACAAAGTTTAAGAGATATTCGCATAAATTGCACTGTTGGTTACATTACATAATGTAACTTAGGTGTTAATTGTTTTGATAGAAAAGTGTCAGCTAAAGTAAAGGGAAGGGTTTACAGGACAGTTGTGAGACCAGCTATGATGGATGGTTTAGAGACACTAGGAATAGGTAGAAGACAAGAGGTTCTCTTTAGGGGAGACAAGGATGGACAGGAGGTAACAGGACAAACAGGAAGGTTTGGAGAAAAAGCTAGAGAAGCCAGATTAAGATGGTTTGGACATGTTCAGAGGAGGGACAGTGGATACATCGGTAGAAGAATGATCCTAGAGATGGAGCTACCAGGTAGGAGACAAAGAGGAGATTGATGGATGCAGTGATGGAGGACATGGCGATAGTTGGAGTTAGAGTTAAAGATACAGAGGACAGGGGGAGATGGAAATTGTTGACTCGCTGTGGGAACATCCGAGAAAAGGGACAAGCTGAGAGGAAAAGAAGATTTGTCAAGATTTTTTGTTGAGGAGACAGGGGCTGAAAATGAAACAAAAAAAAAACAAAACAAAAAGAAAGGGGTTGGGGATATTTTTTTTTGTTGTATCAACATTAAATAACAAGTCTGAGACGTCCAGGTTAGGCTGACACATGTTTTAAATGTTATATCACCTAATAAAAAGTTTTAGTGAAAAAACCAAGCACCCTGGAGACTTGAAGTAAAGCCCAGATTCCATAAAAATAACCATAAGTTAAAAAACAGTGTCTATCTGCCGTAGTGAGCTATTTGGGTATAAAAAAGGGAAAAACTAAGCATCAACAAACTCTAATACGTTTAATCACTACAGGAACATTTTTATAGTAATATCAGTTTTTCAAAGATTGTATGTATTTTCTTATTTTATATAAGCTAGTGATGTGTGTGATGATATGATTCTCAATGTGGTTCAATCTCTTGATTGGTAGCCGGGACTATATTTGCACCAATATACTTACTGTACTACAACAATGAAAACATGGCAACAAACTGCACTAGTCAGTGGGTCCGTTCTTAATTGAACCCACAGAAAAGAAATCAAATGTCACTCAATACTTCAACTCCAAAAGAAAAAAAAATCAATCAAATCACTGTATTCTCCACTGTATTCTTTCAAAACCAGACTGGCTTCAATTTCCTATTTAGAGACATTGTACCTAAAGGGAAGTAGGAAGAACACGAGGTTGATTTGATCAATTCAATAGGAGGCAAACACATCAACGGGTTGGTCTTTAGAGTATCTTATGTGATCATTTAATTGTATACAGGTCACAAACCCAGTTGGACACAGGTCCAAAACAAATGAGTGACTATTATGTTGCCATGTGTCACATGTATGTTCAAGTGTCATGGAATGGATTCATTGGACTCTCCCGAGGGCTCTCATGTGGAAGCATACGTCGCAACAGCAGCATTACTAGCTCATGGCTTTTGTTAAAGTGGTAATACACTTCAATAAAGTCCAGCTGCTCTGGGAGGAGATGACAATGTGGGAGACATTGTGGGGTTGCAGGTCTCCATGACTGCCACCCAAATCACATTGCAGTGTAAGCCTTCCAGCAGGTGGTGAGACCACTGGAACCTATTTGGATTGAGTTGGTGCTATGATCTGAACACCTCAGTTACAACCTGGCAGTTGGTGGATATTAAATGTTAGGTAAACATACAAACAGATGTGTTTTGTTGACTTAGTACTTAACCAGGAAGTTGGCGAAACAAAGTGCTAAATAAATACCGGCAGTGGCGTAACTAACATGAAGTTACTAGAGTGTTCCACTACAACAAAATGAGATTTGAACCTATATTTCCTGGCAAGTTCATGCAGCTTTATCAGTCTTATGATAAGACCTTTGTCCTCAGGTTTGCTGAAATGAATATGGAATTTTTCTTAGGCCTTAATGCAAGCAGGGGTCTCCTCTGACGCTTCTAAAATTTTGTAGTACATAAATAACGTAGCAGTGCACTATACATTTGGTGGCAGCCATGGAGGCTACTGCCCCTACGCCGGGTAATGGATAAGCTGCAAAAAATGATAGATGGATAAATACTGTAGAAGTGCCAATTAATTGACATCTGAAAATGTGGCTTTTGTTTGGCACAAATTAAAGTAGGTTCAAATTAAAGCATCTTATGTAAAACTTCTGCTTTGCTGTCAATCTGACTTGATATGTTCCCAGTACAGGTTCTCATTTCCAAGCAGCTATTATGAACTACTAATCTGGGATTTTCAGTTTTTATGTTAAGGAGAATTAAGTGTTCATGCAGGGTTATAAAAGTAGATATGTTACATGACACAAATCTTAAAGGGAACAAGAAAAAGGGATCAGACTCTAAGAGCAGCTCCAGTTGTTCTCTTCACAAGACAGCTCTAGAAACTGTTGATAGTAATCAACCGTCACAAGCATGGACTGTCAGGGAAACAAATTATTTGTTTATTGTAATTGTTAATCAATTGCCTTGACTCAATTCAATCAATTGATGTCAAATCACCTTAAAAATATATGGTTATCAGTGCAGTGCCTAGCTTACCAGGAAAAGAAAAGGTTAAAATATGTCAATAAAACAAACACTCTTCCTGTGCAGTTTGATTAACTGGTGTTTGAAATGTGTTCTCAACCATTTAAAAACTGGGTGTTCCCATATTTTAAGACGTTGGTTTTAATCATGTAATGATAAGAAATAAGTGAAAGATCAAATGTTATCAGGGAGGTTTGCATGAATTGTGACAACTGATCAATGATGTCAAAGTTGGGAGGGAAGCGTGAACAGAGGAAGGAGCATTACAGTGCAGAGAATATTAACAGAATTGCTGCATGGGTGGATTTTGTGAATGAGCAGCCACGTCTGTTCCAATTTCTCCAACACACCAGGCTCCCCTCACTGACTCCAAATTCACCATCAGGTGGAAGACTCTCTTCCCAGACACTAGGCAGAAAAGCGCAGGGTGGCCTATTGATTACAGAGAGCTGGCTCCGTAATTGCTTGCGTGCACAAAGCTGTAAATCACACTCATCACACTTTGCTTATACAAGTGGAAGATTAGTGTGGAGCACTTGTGCCAATGCTGGAGTGTGAGACATGAGCTATCTGTCTCACACATACTCACCATGCTGCATATGCACACAAACAACAACACAACCTCACACTAGGACGCAGACGCACAAGAACACACCAAGATGTACAAATGTTTACACGTAAACGACCTCACACACACACAGGCACACACACATTCTCAGTTAGTGACAGGACATTAGATAATTGGCTGTGCTGTTCTACCGTGGAAACCATTAATTCAGTTCACCCTGCCTTTAATTTGATTTTATTAGGACAATGTGGTGCAAAATTGTTGGATTTCTCTTTAATAATTTGGTTGCCAGGTTAATTGTTTTCTTTGATGTTGCATTCATTTTGAATTACAAACAAAAAGTATCAGCACCCATGTTATTTGACATTAAGTGTAAAATCACAAATTAATATTTTTGACAAGACCCACTAACAAATAAAGATGAAATTACAGGCTTGATGAAAAAGGTGTTTCCACAGTTTGGTTGCACATTGGTTAAAAAATAAATTAATAAAAAGTTTTTGTAAAAAAGAACTTTTTTTTATCTGTGCTTATTAGTGAACAGGCCACCTCTGCATCATACAAAGAAAGTCCTGGTTTTTAAGTGCCAAAAGAACCACATACATGGGCTTCTATGGAACAAGACATTTTTAGATGTCATGTTCAATACCGTTTTTTTTCATTTGGAAGGGTTGTACCTAAAGTAGAATTTAGGTGCTGAAATGATAAATTCAGGGTCCTCTGTTTCAATTCAGAGAAGACATTTTTCAAGATGATTTTCTAGATTTTCAAGTTATGAGGCAAAAATGGCCCAAAGGTACTTTCTCGGATTTCGGCTGATACTCAACTCAAGTCGCAGAAATAGCATGGCCAAAACAAAAAGTTAGCCCAGCAGACACTCTTGACTGAATGTGCCAATATTTCCAAAAAAAGACCCCCGGAGAGCTATTTGTTAAACATACAATGGTGAAATTGTAAGAGGAGGTGCTTTTGCGTAGTAATACTACACGTTGGGTATGAAAACCAAACAACCTGGTCACTACATGAAGAAGAGATCCAAAGAACAGTGTTAGCATACAACACCACACCAACAGGTTTAAAAGAAAAAAACACTTTAAGAAAATTTTTAGACGGAGGTGTCCTGGTTAGACCAGAGATGTACCAGCCACATTGGAGGAGGTTCTTTTATTTTTTTTGTGTTCTGCCTTTGCTTGTTTATTTTCAAGAATATTATTCCATTGTATCACTATTAAGTACACAGGTAAAGCCCACCCACTGTGTGCAAACCTTCCTAAGCTTCTGTGTGCCAAACCTTTTGATTCTATTCAAAGATCACTTGAAGCCTTAGGAGATTTACTTCCTGACTCTCCGCAGGTAAAATATTTTTTTTCCGTAAAAGAAAAGTCTGAGTGAGACGATAGCAAAATGCAAACTAAAGGGCACCAAGGGAGTGCAAAGATCATGTGCCAGACCAGGTAAAACAGACCTAAACCAAGAAAATTAACATATACATTATGATTAATTCATGACAGAGCTGGTGTGCATTCTCTGCTGAGGCACAGGTGGTGCTACTTGCCACCCAGGAATCCTAGAGCTTCCAGCATGCTCTGTTAAAAATAAACATGCAGTGACTTTGACCCTGACAAGGAAAACCACAGGTGAAGCCATACATTAGTAAGTTCAACCTCTGCTTCAGGAAAGCTGGGCTCTTACGGAGCAGCAGAGGTGCACATTAATATTTCAAATCCTATTTACAAAAGCTTTCAGACTTGGGAACATGCTTTTTTAACCATCAAATGTACTGTATACACTCATTCTATATTTTATTTAGAAAAAAACTCAAGTAACTGAATGCTGTTGGCAGTGGAAAAGGAAAGTGAGTCCATCTAGAGCGGGGTTTCCCAAATCAGTAGATTGAAATTTACCAGCAGATCTCAAACAAAGTGCTGGTAGATCCTGAGTGTTGCATATAAGATATTATAAGATGTTCTGTTTTTACAAGTAAATACAGTATATATTTAGGTTTTTCACTGTAGTAGATCACTTTAGTTTGCTCATTTAATAAGTAACTCCATAAATAAAAATGTGTTTGGGACCAAAAGGCATTTGTATGGCTTTAGTTGTTAATGCCTTAAAATTAAGTTTAACTCAAACAGGGTTACATTAAACTTAGATTACTGTATCAACTTAAGTCACACAAATTTTAACCTTGGCCTGGAGGCCAATAGTAGGCTGTGCTTAAATATTTTATAGCTTTCAGAGCCGCTGTCATAACATGCATCATGCATTGCCTGTCAGCATTGTGCCGCGAGTATTAGTAGACACACATCTCAGCTTCCTAAATCATTTTATATTCAGATATGAAATGATGATTTTTTTTTTACTCTCAATATAATTCATTTCTTAATAATTATTATTCTGTATTAAACTTTTAAGGATTTAAAGCATGGGTGTTTAACTAGTGGCCCGCGGGCCATTTGCGGCCCATGGAATTATATTTTTTGGCCACCACCTTGATATGAAAGTTTAATGTTAGCGCGGCCAACAAGATTTATAGAGGGGTTTCACTGCAAGTCAACAATGCCGACAATGGTCATGTGGGATCCACTCAGTGGTGAACACTGCTCTGGATGAATGTGGATTTAGCAATGGAGGCTTTCCTTCACTGTACTATTCACAATGATCCAACACAGTTTTCCCTTGGAGATGGGAAATGCATGTTCATCAGAAAATATATACAGTATGATATATATATATATATTACATATACTGTATTGATCGCAGAAAATATATTTTCTGTACACAGTGTACCGAAATACAGAACAGCCTCACCAGTACATATATGTTTTTATATTTTACAGATTTGCACTCCACAATTTTTGTTTAATTTTTGGTTTTTGTGTTTTGAGTGTTATTTCTACTCATCTGCACTCCTGTATTACACATAATCTCTGGGAAACTTACAAATACCAGTTTTGAATTATGGTTTACTGATTTACACCCTGGGTGCCATAAAAAAGGCAAAAAAAACATACACCAAATGTCGCACAGTCCAAGGTATGACTTGTAGGTAAATATAATCAAAGTTGTCTACCACACAAAGACGTTTTAATACGAGGGAATACTGTGTTGTCAAATTTTTGTTGTTTGACAATAAAGTTCATTCATTTAACACAGAATAGGAAATGTATCAGCACTATAGAGACAACTGTACCATCAAGTGGTTAAGTTTAGTATATTTTGTTTTTGTTTTTTTTTTATTTTAATTTACTTCAATTTGTTCTTAATATTTATACTGCCCAGACTGACAAGTAGAAAGAAAGCCAGTGATTCTATGTGGAAGTGTGCACTCTTTGATGGCCTTCTAGGGCAAACTTTTAGTTTGGCACTTAAACATATTTGATAATTGCATAATTTCAGGTTATTGCTGTAACATCAGCAACCGGGGATTAAAACATCAAGTCATTTCAGAACCACTGTGCATGTTTCCTCTTCCACTGTGTAAGGAACCTTTTTTGCTCCCTCTAACCAGAATACTAGGAATTGCTGAGTCTTTACCCAACTATCTGTATGATTTGTCTATTTCTGAGATGCCACGGCTTTGAATCTGCAACAGAGCATGGATGGAGAGAACTCCTCACAGTTTGGCGTCTGTGGTGCGACTGACACTGACCTTTAGAAAGATGCTTCATATCCATGAGAGATCTCCATTTAATAACAAAATAGGTCAGTGCATGTAAATACAAAATGTACATGGTGTACAAAGCCACATCTGTAGCTACATGAACAGATCTGTAAATAATTCATCATCTCAACCCCGTGTTGAGATGATGAATTCATTCCACATCAATGTGTAAATAAATAAAGCTTACTTCAACGTCCTAGAGGTAAACACAGCAAAATACCTGCGGTGTTAACTCTGTAGCGCAACACCTGCAACATATTTAATTTCAGCCTGAACGTACTGCAAGGCAAGTGCATCTGCATGTTGTTTGTCACATCCTCTGGTGAACATCATGATTTTCTCTGACACCATCTCCATGGCGTTTGAAACTTCCTAAAGTTTCTCTTCCAAACACGAGTGATTAGGAGTCTTTGAGTCTGCCCTACATTCATTCATTGTGTGTCAAACAATTTAGTGAACTGCCCTAGGCTTTGACTTTTTGGTGTTCCTCTTCATATCATTACTATCGACTAATGATATAGGTCAAGACTCAATTTGTCAAAACATTTTTTATTTATTTATTATGTATCAGAGGGCTCCTGTTCAAACCTCATTTTACATTGTTGGTAATTTTATTCCCTCCATTTACAGCCAAACAATTCTTATCAAACTTAATCTTTTTTTTCCCCTCTGGATCTCATCAAGTAAAAAAAAAAAAACACATTTCAATTTTCCTACCACTAGGAATAGCTGTGATAGTTTTCAACGATACCTCATTCAATTTCTCTGTCTGGTGTTTTTGGTGCTGTCAAAACTTTAACAGCTCTATTTACTACATATTGTTGCTGTACTTTTTACCGTATTGTGTAACTGTTGTGTAAAAAGTTAAGGATGTGTTGGTGTCGCACCTGTGCGCTGCGCGGCTTGTACGGTGAGCTGCTCTCCAGGTCTGCAAGGATACTTGTGAGGGAGTCAATCTCAGCATCCAGACTGGAGCGTCTCTCCTCCAGGGTCTTCTCTGGTCCTTTTATCTTTACAAGAAATAAAGAGAAATCCGAATCAGAAGGTTGTCACCTGCTTTTTTTAGACGGCTTGTTAAGATAAGATTGTCCACCTGGCAGGAAGCACATAAAAAGTCAAACAATGTCTTATTCTCTCTGCCAGCAGAACTATAAAAATCTTACTGTCTAGTCACTGAAAGTAAAAAACAAGCTACTACCTTAAAGAATGAAATATGAAAAATCAATTGGAAATGGGATTATGGAAGCCTTGTTTTCATTGAGGTTTCTGGCCAGAAAACAAGCTATTGGCAGAATATCACAGTATCGGCATTTTTCAGCACCCTGGCTATTCTCAAAGCAGTTGTGGCTGCAACTCATGCTTCATTTTCTTAAAAAAAAATAAGAAACATCTGTTGTAATGGTTTATAATTATTACTGCTGTATTCGTTTAAACCGAATTGCTTTTTTTGGAAAATTTTCATAAAAACTCAGAAGAATCATAAGATTAAAATAAAATTTGTAAACAGTTATTACACTCAATTAAAGCAAAACAAAAGGGGTGAAAATAAGGATGCTGATTTTGTTTGTAAAGTGCCTTGAGATAACAGTTGTTATGATCTGGCACTATAAACAAATAAAAGTTGAAGTTGATGAGAGTAAAAAGTTTTAAATTAAAGTCAGTATGCTCTTAATAGGGTCCAAAAGATAACAATACCTTTATATAATATATGGAAATGTACTATATTTTTTGTTTGTTTTCTTCACTTGTACTAGTACTGAGTTAGCTATAATGCAACGTTTTCTTTTTGCCACAAAAAGGTACTTTAATGATGTAATTTTTTGTAAGGAACTTATTAAAGTGATTGGAGTCATGTGCAACAAGAAACAAACATGTTTAATAATCCTGGCGATTTTTAACTCCTGGACTAATATTTTTTATGAACTTATATCACCCTTTATATGGTGGTTAATAAACAGAATATCACGAGAAATTAAAATGAAGTGAATTAAAAACATGTAGTTAAAACAGTAAATATAAAACTTTGACCTGAACAGAAATGCGGATTGGCTGCACATGGTTTGTAAAAAAAATGAAATAAGACAGGTATTCTATCCCACAAAAAAAAGTTTCTGATTCCAAAGAATATGACAAAAGCTTTTGGTTTACGTTTCTTGGCTGGTTGGATAAATAGTCGACTATATATATATATATGTATATATGTATATATATGTATATATATGTGAGAAAAACATTAGACAAAAACATAGGTAAAAAAAATGTATATTCAGTTTTATCTTGAAAGTAAATTTCCTTGTCCTAGTTTCTTAAAATAACCATAGGATTTAACATGAAAATAAGGCATTCACAAGAACATAAACTACTGAATGTGACATTGCAGAAATTATATTTTAAAAGATCATCTCTTTAGGTCTGGAGATTTTTTTTTCCTAGCCAGTAATAAATCCAAGAAAAGCCCCATTCAACAACAGAGCCTAAAATCCCATTTCTTCGGGTGACACTGGTTTATGTTTTAATGTCTTAGCACCACATAAATAAACAGATACACAACTAAATTCCAGTGATACAGTCCAAGAATGTCTATGTATACACTTTGTGTGGTCGAAGCGGTTGAATTATACACACATTGCATAACATAGTTCAACCATGTAGTAGTCTGTCTCCAAACTTCCAAGAGAAGTACTCATTTGGGAGAGAGGACTGGTTGGATCAAATGAGCGGTTTAAGGAGGGAGATTTTCTCCTTCCTGCATACACCGAAGAATGGAATGTGAGGCACTTGGAGGATTTCATGGCAGAGGTCAAGTGCTGAGGGTGTCAGTCGGATCAGCAAGGCCAAAAAACCCAGCTGGGCCAAATACCTGTGGCTATAGGACCCAAAAGCTAAAAAGGAAAAAAAAAAACTCTGACAATAGCCGTCAGCCTCCAAACCTTCTGCATTACAGCTCAGGGAAGCGGAAAATGATCTGTTTGTGTGTTTGCTTGTCAGTTTCAGATGACCATTAATCTCTATATTATGGAACTAAGTTCAGAATAAAAAACACAAAGCTGAACTCAGACCTGCCTTTGCTCACCATATGTATACAATTCAAAAAAAGACTTCTTGACATCCAAGTAAAACTGAAAAAAAACAGATTTGCTAACCTGGAAATCGTACGAGTTCATTGGTGGTGGTGGAGGGTAAGTACCAGGGGATCCAGGGAAACCAGTGGACTCTTCAGCAGGTGGTGGAGGAGGGGGGTAATCTGTTCAACAAAAAAGAGGTGAAGATTAAAAATAACAGGTACCAACAGAATAAAGCTACATAGACGTCCGATCTGTTTGGCAATGTCCTTATCGTTGGTGTTGAGCATCAGAGTTCACCTCCTCTGTAGGTTAGGGCGACTGACTCCAGTGAGACTTCTTCTCACCACTCGCAGGAATATTGCGGGATTATTGGTCCGCCGTAACAACTAATAGAGAACGACCGGTTTTGTCGTATGGAGCAACTTGTTCATGTCTAACACTGCAAGTTGTAGTATCTGCCGATCTAATATCTTGTCTTCTCCTCCATGCCATGGATTACCACTGCAAAGGAGATAGTTGTTGTCCAAAATTTAGCATGTAGGTCAGTTGTTTCAAACTGGTTGCCAACCAGCAGAACATCTGACTTGGCTTTTTGAATCAACTGCTCTGAAAAGCTGATTGGTCAGTGCTCTGGATAGGCTGGATACAAAAACAGGTTTCTAGAGACTCAAATCAGTCAATTAAAAAAAGCCAGGTCAGGTTGGTTGGACCACAGTGGCCTTATGTGCAACTAGTTTAAAACAATTGGTGGCCTAGTGATTAAAGAAACGGACTTGGGACCACAATGCCCCTGGTTTGAATCCCCATTATGCCAAGTTACCAATGAGCAGGGTATCGTCCCCGGGTGCTGGCTCAACTGACTGCCCCCTGCTCACTACGGAGATGGGTTCAATTTGAAGAGGCATAATTAAAGGATAATCCCGAGGGATTAAAATTCTAAAAAAAAAAAACAAACTGTGATTAAGGGTTAGGTATCCGATAATTGGGTGATGGTTGTTTATTTTAAAGTTCAATCCTGAAATCTTGACCAAAATAACAATGATACTGATCCTATGTATGAAATCAAATCTTCCACAGTACAAAACAGAGGCTGAAAATAACTTGTCGTATAGATCAAACTAATTTGGCAACAGGCAAACGTAAAAAAAGTTAAAGATAAATATAAGCATATAAAGGATGCTTTTACCGACAGATGAAGCGTCAGAGCTCACCTCTTTGTTCTGAACCTTGTGAGACAAAAGTGAGTCAATTTATAAACAATATTCTCTGTGAGAAGCACTGACTTTTATTTAATATTGTATAAAGACGGTGAAAAGATACTTGAAAAGGGCCTCAGTTGGGAAACCAGAATTGCATGTGCATTACATTATAGCTTAAAAATGCAGCAAAATATTTTCCACATAATCAACTTTTCACATTTGCTATACAAGTTTCAAAGAGGAGAAAATTGTCCTGAGTTCAGACTGTTGGGCAATGTGAGCAGATGCCAAAATACAACTTATATCTCATGAAGAAAAATATGAGGTTTTCTTATAAAGGTTTTAAAAAATCTGATACAAAAAAAGTGGAATTTTGAAGTGTGACTGAGAGAGAAGATTGTGTGAGGCTTTAAAGGGTTAAAAGGTTTAATGACAAATTTGTGTGTCTTTGTTGACACCACATTAAATTCTGAGTTACATATCCTTGTGGGGCATTGATGATACAAGGATTTTTCTGGTATTTGTACCAACAAACCAAATAGAAGAAAAAATCTTGTTTTCATTGGTTGAAATGGTCAAAAGACAGTATTACAAATATATTGTGTAATTTCCAAAAAAAAAAAAAAAAAAAAGATTTTTGGCACTCTCACACCACTGTGAGAATTACATTCACAGTCAAGAAAAAAAAATCTTTTGATTCTGGTTCTTATCAGACCCCGTAAGGAGAGATCACATAGTCCTGGATATAATTTTCAGAGAAACCCTCTATTTGGCCCCTGCAAGAGACGGGCCCTCGCACGGATCTGCAACTTATGCAATAATTTCGCAAGTGTGAGATCAAATAAGTTCATTTTTTTTTTATATTTGTCAAATTGCAGAATAGATGGACAGATAAAGACGGAGACAGGTGACAGTTACCTCTTCATCCCTCATCGGTGATAGAAACGGTGTTAATCTCTGCTTAAACAGGATTGAAACACATGTCCCGAAAGGATGAGGGTTTCTTTTTTCCAAACTAAATCACGATGTCTTTTTATGGCAAAAGAATTAAGGCTCAATCATTTGACCATGTATACTTGCAAAGTAAAGGCTTTCATGAGACGAAAAAGGAATCTGCTCTAGTCTGGAGACTTTGATGAGTCCAGTTAAGACGTTCCGTCTGCTCTCAGTGGGATTTGATCTGTTTTCATTAAAATTTAATTGATGTCATCAGTGTATTTTATCCAAGGCAACAGACCAAATTAATTAGATATGACCTTTAGTTGTCTTGACAGAACAGCACAGAAAGTTAAGTAAGAGTAAAACTGGACATGTATGCCTCTGGAGCTTTGGCAAAAATCTGGAAATTGTGAGCATTGCATTTCAACACATTCCCTGTGGAAGTCCAAAGACCTCCACGTGAATGTTTACATAATAACCTTGAGACCTTTGCTAAACTCCAAGTTTAACAGAATATTTAAACCTCTGAGAGTAAAAATAATACATGCTGCTCAACAACAAGGTCCTACTCCCCTCCTGCTACACCCACTCCGAGGACATTTCTCTCTCTTTTTTTTTTTTTTTTAACCCTGATACCACTAACTCTTGTGGATTGCATGGAGTTATGTTAACATTATGTGCCATGTTCAATTGCTAACATGGATGATGTTTCAGAATCATCATTTCAGAGTGGTTAATGTTTAATGGAGGCATGGTTTATTGAAATGATTTTAGAGTTCTATGTGCAACAATGAGACAAGCTGGAATGGCAGTCATTAGGCCTCTTTGCTAAAAGGACCCGGTGATGTTTCCACTCAGCCTTGTTCCCCTTCTAACTGTCAACACAATATTTGTCTAGTTCAGAAATGAATGCGTGAATGCATTGTATTTTCGAGCATTAACGAGCAAAGTCATCCTTGATGTTGTCTGTGATGTTTTCAGGGTCAGAACAGTGCTTTTATAAAGCAATATTTATTTGAAGCAGGGAGTGAAGGTATTTCATCGAGAGCTTGTTGTTGTTCAATTATATTCCATGAAGAAAACGCATTATTAAAGCATTGCTAGACATCTAGACGTGTCTAGTTATGCACTGATATTGATGTCAAACAACCAGATTTAAGCTTAAAGTTCCTCTCTGGAACACGTTAGGCAGGTCAACAATAAACATTATTGTTCTTATAAGAAGACTACTGTCAAAAGTCTTTACGTTCTAATCCACCAGCTGCCAGGTGGCCCCTGAGGTGCTCTGACTATTACACAGTTTCACACAACACTTATAACTTCCAGTGTGCTCACACTATGGAGAAGTGTGATTTGGGTGGAGAGTAGCGGAGAGTAGCAGAGACTGCTGCTCCTGCCACCCAATCAGATATGCAGATGATGAATGAATGAATAATGTTAATATCATATGTCATTATTATAAAAATATATTCCTTCCTTTCCTAAAATGTATTATATATATAGTTTAACATTTTTAATGAAATGTGAATAATTCTTTACAATTATACGAATATGTTTTATAAAAACATGTTTAGACAACTGAATTATAATTATAATTCAAAGGTTAAAGCAATTTCTTATTTTCCATTATCTTAGAAACTGACATGTCTTCTTCTAGTGAAGAGTCACTAGTGCAATTATAAAAAGCAGCAAGACAATCTCCTCTGCTGTGTGTCATTGCCATAACAAAAATAAATAGCTGTTATTGTTGCCACTCATTTGCAAATTCAAGTGACATATAGTGAAATTAAAGGAATGAACAAAGATTAAAAAAAGTTTTAAGGTCCCAACACATTTTTACATAAACGCATAATGTAGCTTAAGCTTTTACTGAGGAAATCAACCGCCACTGGGAGCCATTTCTAATAACTCTGAATCAACAACCATATAACATTCTCTGCTCTGTCTGCTCTGCATGGAGCGACGCAAGCGAGACTGACTGAGAGCAGCTCCTGTGCTATGAATGAAGCCATCTCCATTTGTGACAAGAGGGAGATGAAAGCTCCAAGTGAGCGCTAATGAGAGAAGCAGCGGGAACACCAACTTGATACATCAACTTCCCCTCTCTTTATTGAGCAATTACTCTTGAGTGGCTGCTTTGTGAACAAGGAATCCTAATCATTAATTTAAGTTATTTGAGAGCCCATAACAGATATAACTGGCTGGCAGGAACAAAGTATGGTTAAAGGGATAATAGAAGGGTGGCACTGCAACCTGCCGTGACACCAGGCTAATCCATAAATGAATTACAAAGAATAAAAGTACAGACTGATATCTTACAGAAAATGGTACGGATGAGTTCAATTTGAATGTGAGTATAAGAAATATTAACAACCAAGAGGTGAAAACTCTTGGTCGAACACCATAGACCTGCCTGGTTTTGAGATTCACAAATTTTTTTAAATGAAAAATCCAAGCACTGTTTAGAAACAGCTTTTAAAAATTCCACTTGGAAATGTAAATTTTACTTTATTGGTTGTTGTTTGTTTTTTTTCACGTAAATAAAAAAGAATAATAAAAATAATTATTCCATGAAAATTTGTTCAGTTATTTATTTATCTTCAGCCTCTTATCCATTACCAGGTCACATGGGCAGCAGTCTTAAACGACACCATACTGTGAGCCTTCCTGTGGCGCTTAAGCCCAATGGAAGATATAAGTTGGGACAGTGGCTACCTGACAGTGGACTTGAACCTGAAGCCTTCCATAAACAAATTCGCCTTTTCAACCACTAAACCGCTTCCCATGAGAAACAGAACAGTTTTTCTTTGTTTTACAGACATAGAATGACTCTTTTTGCTTTAAAAACCTTTACAGGCTAAATGAAGAGAATTGATTTTATCCTTGGTGTCAGTCCAGACATCCGATTTTTCCTTACTAACAAATGTGTGGAGTCCAAGGCTTTGAGCACATTAGCACCTAATAGTGCTAATAAAATAGAACCTTGGGTTTATTTAAGTGTAGCAGAGCTACGGTTTAATTGTATGGGACCTGAAGTCTTTGTAAAATCTGCCTTTTAGGTGTAACAGCTACAAGAAACACTAAACAATCAAAGGATTATGTGTTTTTTTTTGGGGGGGGGGGTTGGCTGACAGGTGCTAGATAAAATGTTTTGCTAGAATTATATATATGTTGAGAATTGAGCAGTAAGTAAAATGAGTCTGTTGGAAGCAGGGGCGTAGCCAGAACCCTTAAAATGGGTGGACCCTGAAAAAATTAGGGTGGGCCAAAGTATTATAGCCAAGTTTGATCAGCCCTCTCATTGGATTGGATGGGCCTGACTGACAAGTGGGTGGGCCTGGCCATGGATGGCAGTGGTGGCCTTGTGATTAAGGAAGCAGGCTTGGGTACCAAAGATTTCAGGTTCTAATCCACCAGCTGCCATGTTGCCACTGAGGTGCTCTGGGTATAGCATCGTTCTGACCCACATATCATCTTGTGGGCTCACCAGCCAATGGAAGGCTCACAATATGGTGCAATGTTATTTGGGAGGTGCTGCCCCGGCGAATCAGTGGCAGATATGCAGGTGAATATGAATGAATGAATGAATGAAATGAGTCTCAAAAATGCAGACTTGTAGATTTTTCGATAAAATTATTTATACATGAGGATTCAAGCAGTTGAGTCTGAAGTAGTTGTTAAAGAACAATAATGACCTGAATGCATGAAGTCAATGTCACGGAAGTAAGAATTGTCCAACCTCACAAAGATTTATCATTAAAAGAGTACAAATATGATTAAGAGTTTGAAAATGTTTTTAAAAATTCTACTGTTCATGATTTTCAAATAACACGGAGCTATGGGGAGTGGGGCCTCCTTAAAAATGGAATGGATTCTTTATATTCTCCTTTTTGTGTCTTAGGTTACAGACGTTAGATTTTCTCTACTGTACAGGGACCCGAAATACATTGTCAAAGTAAAGTCCACAGGGGGTTAAGAAGTCATGGTTATCATTCCCATTGTGTGCCAACGCATACACATTATCTCTACCCCTGGCTTTTATTGCTATTTTATGATGTGGTTCCAAAGCTTGTTGCGAGCAAACCTGCTTTCCCTACTGGTGCCTCCCGTGTTGGCAGCTTTTATTTTGGCATTGTAGGACAATTAGGGAACTTTTTATTTTCAAATTTCCAAAAAAATCAATACATTGCATATTGTCAACTCTTAAAATGGAGAGAAGTGTTTTTTCTGAATTTTTCGGAAAGAAAACAGAAACAAGAAAAACCCAAGCTTGTGGTGGCTTGAGGATTCTCATGCAGTTCAACCTAGAACAGTGGTCCCCAACCACTGGGACGGGGACCGCTACCGGTCCATAGGTGAATTGGTTCTGGGCCACAGAGAAATAATGTTTCCTCTTGGCCCCATCTGGCTATTACTTCCACTTGATCCTTACACATATCAACAAAAGAACTTAACAATAGAATGGCTAGGATTCCATCATCAATAATGCAACTATATTTGATTAGGAAATATTTTCTCATTTGAGACAACAACAATAAACTCAAAATGACGCAGAGTCATTGATACAAGATTCTAACCTTGTGTACTGGTCTGGTAGCAGAAATTTATAGGCTGTGTGCACTTGAGAAACCCTTGATGTGCCCATGCACAGTTAATTCACATAGGATGATTTTATAGGTAGGAAAATATTTCAGAACACCAGAATGTAATTTTATTAAGGGGTATTTATCTGCCACAACTTAACGACCGGTCCGTGAAAATAGTATTTAACCGGTCCGTGGCTGAAACAGAGTTGGGGAACACTGACCTAGAAGATACATTTTTCAAGTTAAACATTCATTAAAATTCATTCTCTTATCTGTAGCTGCAACGCAGGGGCAGCAGGCTTCCTGACTGCCATCATACTGTGAGCCTTCCTGCAGGTGGTGAGTCCAATAGTAAAACATAAAAAGGCGTAAACAAACAAGGAGTAGTGTGACGCAACTCTCTATCATTGTTTCCAAAAGACACGGTTCACACCTTTAGATGCGACCTGACTTTACTTAGGTCGCATCATCTTTTTTTGAAGTTTACAGTCATTTCGCTGTTTCAGTTTAAAAGTAATACTAATAGTTCAGATATCATTCAGACAACAATAAAATATCATTCATAGTCAAAAATGGTCACTGACTTAGGAATTGTACGCATTACCTTGTGACAGGAAGGTATGTGTCTCTAAATTTAGGTTGCCAGAAACCGGTTCAGAAAAAGTTGTAAAGATATTGGGATCGTACTTGAACAAAACATTTAATTTGTAACTTCTTAACGTCTTTCCCTTAAATGTAAATAACCTCAACACTGTGGTGGGCAAAAAAAGATATTAAACATCAGTCAGCATTCTCATTTAAAAAAAGGGTAATCACAGGATTTACTGATGCAAATCTAAAAGTAGTTAACGTCCGTACTTGACTTAGATAAAACTGGCCTTGGTATTAGCTCTGAGCATAAGCCAGTGGTTACTATGGGGAGAGTGACACGCTCACTGTTAGATTTCCTGTAAACTCTCCTGGGAACACCCATAAGGGACTCTGACATAACAACCGGTAGTAGCTCGCCTCAGCAAAGCAAAGGAGGGGAAATAAAAACAGCTTATGCACATGTTTGACACTTTTAAACTGCTCTGAGCAAATGATGAACATGTTCTTTCTTCTTTTCATTTTATATCAGAAACAGAATTTGTAATTAACATTTGACTGTTGGATCTGACGTTATAAGAAAAAATAAAGAATTACTGCTACCTCAAGTTGTTGACACATCCAGAAAATATTAATGGTTTCATTATTAATATAGCAATTAATAAAAAAATGCAACAATTAGACAAATGATCTGCCTCTTTTTTGTTGTGTCCTAAAAAGTCTAATCATTCCTTCTCAAAAATGTATTAAAATACACCCATCAATGGTGGATGAGTGTATTTTAAAGGGGTGACACAATGAAAATAATGGCATTAGAACACACCCTTGTCCCTCTCACTGTCAAAACATTACTTCTTTCTATCAATCCATCTTTTCCAACATTTGAATTAAAAAAAATGTTTCAAAGCTTGACAGCAAAACAGTAAACAAGTCTGTGTTGTAAATACTGCTTTTACAAAACTGCATCTTCAGACCCCTGTTTCTATTGCAACAATATTGCACTGCATTGCACTGCCTTTTATTATTACTTCACAGTTTTGACAACCTCTTATACTTTCTTGTACAACCTACTAATAGTGGGTTTATAGAATGAAAAGAAAACACTCAAATCTACAGCATATGTGTACTGACACTAAAAACCTGAGCTCTTAATTCATAAACACAGTTGGGCCTTCAACGTTCAAGAGAACTGTAGATATTTGCATTCTGTTCATTGTTACACCATGTATTTCTAAGAAACAATACACAATACATTATTCAGCTGACAACTTTTCTGATGTAAGTATTTATTCTGGTTACTTGTTTGGACTCCAAACATAAATGCACTTAAAAAATATCCTTAACTGTTTCTGGGCTTAAAAAAATCTTTCACTTTTGTGAAATTATGTGTTGAATAATGCCAGAAAATGGAACACTCACTTAAAGCAAAACATATTTTGCAAAGGATAGGATGTAAGAATGCCAATTCTAACAAAATAAATGCATTTCCTTAACACTGTGTACTTATTAAATAAGAGAGAAAAGAGAACATTTTTTTTGTTCTTTCTTTTTTTGTTTTATGTTTCCTCTTGAATGGGGAGGCATAGCAGGAAAAACTAACAGTCTAAGAACATATTTACAGATCTAACATCTGGAGCATTAGACAGGTCCACAGCTCAAACCACAAACCCCAACAGACAACTGTGTTTGTAGAACAACCGCGTTTTCACTGCTTGCACAATTTCATAACCGTTTCCCGTCTTGGGAACCAATAGCTCTTAAGGGCCCTGGGGGCACAAGGTGAGATATTATGTGTAGATGAAAAAAATTAAAAAATCTTGAAAAAACATAGTCAAAGAAAAATAAGACCTTGACAAACAACTTTTGAACAGAAGTGAAAAAATCCTTGAAAATACAATGTTTGTAAAAGAATCTTTTTAAAATCACAATTTTTAAGCACTCATGCACAACCTCTGCCGAATATATACTGTACACATATATATATAAATATATGTTTATTGTTGTTTTTATTGTTTATTTACCTGCAGGGTCAAAGTGGGTGGAGTCTCCCGCCTGTTTGTAAGGGTTAAACTTGGGCTTGGGTGCAACCATGGGGGCAAATTTCTTGGGCGCCTGCTGTTGGGAGATGGAGATACTGGCACTGCCCAAAGTCGGTGTTGTCTCCATTCTGACAGCCACCTGTCCTGTCTGGTCATTACTGTTGGTGGGATTCCACATGGCTCTGGTAAAGAGAAGAAGGAGATATATTTAGAATTATTCGTAAATAAGAAATAATATATATGTAGTTGTAAATATAAACATGAATAAAAGATCTTTTAAACATCAAAAAACAGTAACTGAAATGGAGAAAATGACTGTGAACCTAAAAACATCACTTCATAACGCGATCGACCCAAGCGTGGTGACGCAGTCTTACAGGAAAGTAACAATCTAACATATGGTGACACATAGTTTGTGAGAATGATGGATGTGAGAATGATGGATGGATCACTTTCATAAGAAACGTGTTGTATCTGAGAAAATGTTATAACCACAAAACCTCATGGGTTTAAAACGTCTTAAACTGAAGACCCATTTTATCATAACATCCTATTTTCCAAAAAAAGACCAGTTATGCTTGTGTTAAATAAACAACCCGCTTATTTTTTAAAGAAATGTCTGATTTTGGTCTTCATTTCAACCCTTTGCTACTGTCTACACTGAAAAAAACACAAAACAGCAAAAATATTTTCAGGAAATGTTTTTGCTGATGTGATTTAACAATGATGTGCAGAGAATTTCTATGCCTTAATTAAAACATACTTCAGATAAAGATATTAATAACTACCCAATAACTGCGGATGTCAATCTATGCTCTTAACACAGTAGCAAGGTTGAGAGAAAACCCAAACGGAGAAACGAGTTGTAGCTGAGGACACACGCATTCAGTGTTTCACCATCATGTTCTGAAATCACTTGAAATATCTCAACTATGCACCGTTCTTTTTCACATCCTTTTTTCCTATTGCTTGTTTGTTGTGCTGCGCTCTCATGTTTTGCCATTTATTATCCACACTCCGAATGAAACAGGGTTTACATTCTTTTACCCAGAGCATGAAAAAAAAAAAAAAAAATCAACCCACGCACGATCGTCTTTTAATATCTGCTCAAATCCAAGCTCCTCCTGCCGTCTGAATGGTTCATACTTTTGATATTTCTCTCTGCTCTTAATGCTACAATTGAGACGCCATGCTGGTGTCTCACACCCACCTGTGCTTTCAGCGCAAAAGCTTTCATTTCACAACACAAAAGTGGCTAACAATGTAAAACATGAATACAAGGTAGGGATGTGGGGGATGTAATGGAGAAAATAGAAAGTGATTTCTGGGTTTGAGGTAAGTCATGTTATGTTGCATAAAACTTTTAGGGGTTTTATGTTTTGTTTTGGGTTTTTTTTTTCTGTTATTGGTAATTTGTTAAAAGTGCTTTTTTTTGTCTTAAACGGACAAGATACCGTGACACCTTACAAAAAATATTTAACTGATTTAAAGCTTATGCCAGTGAAGAAAAGATGAACGCTGTCAATTCTCTCACAGGTCTTATAATCATTCAACAACGAACAAAAGATCCCCTCTATGGGTAGACAGACATAGCAGTCATTTTTTAACCAATACTTAAAATCATGGGTAAGAGCATCAACGAAGGGAGGAAAAAATTATTATAAATAATAAGACCTTCAGGTAATTTAAGGTTATTGGTTGGCTCAGTTGTGCAGAAGAACTGTCAGATGAATTTCAGAGTCTGACACAAACCTAATTTTGTATGAACAATTTCAACAACCAAATTCTAAGATTAAAGCAGGCCCTCGACTCGCTTTGAAATTTGTTCCAAAAAAATAAGATAAAGAAATGGATTGTAGAACAAACTGATGTATTGCATACAAAAAGCAAATGTAAACATCATCCAAGGTGGGCGTCATGTGACAATGTATTTGTTGACTGTGTCTGCCGACAAATTTCTGTGCCAAATTTGTTTAATGTCCTCAACCAAGTATTTAGAAATGTTGGAACATTTTTTTCTTGATAACTAAATTGTGAACTGTGGACCTGCAACACATTTATTCGTAGAACCAGGAAATGCATTGTATGCATGTCATTTCTGCCTTCATTTCTAAGACAAAAAAATAAAATTTTAAAATATAACCACTCTCTAACCATGCTATTTTTGTTTGATTTAATATGAAATCAACCAAAATAAGAGAATTTCGTTGAAAAAAACCTCGTTTCGAAAACCTGTGTCATTGCTCCGAGTTAAACACACCACCCTTTGAAAAAAGCAAATTAGCAAATAAAGCCAAATTATAATATACAGCATAATCTTCTGCAATTTTCTGTATCCAAAATGATACAGAAAAAAAATTTAAAATGAAGTACATTGAAAAAATAAAACTGTATATGGAGGATAAAGGACATGTTGACAATGCACCTGTAAGAGAACTATATGACTCTGGTCAATAGTGAACAGGACGGACCGTTTGTGCTTTGAATCCTTGGGAAAGATGGTTAAGTTCTGACGGCTGGGGCAGGTACAAGACGGCTCACACTATGTTTAACAATTCGCTTTATGGGGCCATGGCAGGCAGGCTCTGTTCTCACTACTGTTCTACTGCAATTTTACTGCTGTCATTGAGGAACTGCTGCAGGTGTTTCTACTACATTAATCTTTCATGTCCACCGAGGAAGCTATCAAACAAACCTTCCAAAGAGGACCACAGAGAGTACTGAGTTCTAAAGTAAGAAGTATAGATAAGATGGTGGAAGGCTGACATGCTCTGTAGCATATGGTAAATAAAAAAAAAAGGACTTCAGTTATGTAGATGTTTGCAATATGCTTTAATAATATTCAGCTGTGGCAATGAATACAAAGTAATTATTAACTAAGCTTAAAACTATGAGCACAGTTGAGGTGTTGTGATCAGCATGGAGTGATTTACTACTGTTTCAATTAAAATACATTTTGACGTGTCTTTTTTCCACCAAAACAAGTTAAACAATCAAAAGTTTTTGACATTCATTACTAAGAATGCCTGATGCAACTTTTACATTTTTTGCTATCAATATTTCAACTTGGACTTTCTACTGGTATCCATCTGATACCTTATTTCTCCTCCAGTATGCCATACTTTGACCAATACTGATCGTGAGTTTTGGATCAAGACATCTCTACCGTATTTATTGCATACTCAGCTCATCTCCCTGTAATTTCTCTCCTTAATTATATTAATTCTTTGGCAGCGAGTGCCACAAAAAATGTATCTGGCTGTATTTACTGTGGAGTGGGGCTGCAGAATTATTGAATTTTAATTCAGTCACAATTTTGGCTGCCACTATTGAGTGAAGATGACCGTCAAAATATTAACATTTTAAAAATTTGGCTCTGCTGCTGATGAAATCATGAACTTTCTTATAACTAATAGTCAATTAACCATTAGAGGGATGTTAACAACAATGTATTCAGAAACACAGTAAAAGGATTTGACAATATTTGATCCCCTCATATATGTGATCCCCTCTCCAAAGATCCTACCTGACCTCAAGGCAACACTTTGCCTCAAATAGTAATCGCATAGATTTTTCATTAGACTTTTGTCATTTGTTCACCTGTCTTGTTCACCTATTACATTTGCAGAACATAATGAATGATCCTGATAACAATATCGATAAAAATAATTAGGATTATGGCTATAATAATGCAGCCCTGCATGAAACACGGCCTGTCAGTCTAAACTAGGGGAGTCAAACTCAATTTCAGAGTGTGCCACAATTAACAACTGGCATGAAATCACGGCCAGACGGAAAATTAAAAAACAGTCTGTAAATGCATCACTAATGCAACAAATCCTGCCAGTCTATAAGGCCTATATATGGGCCAACTGTAGTACATATTTGATACGATCTTTCCGGCTAAATATAATTACACTGCGGCCCAGCTTTTGCCCCCGGGCCTGAGTTTGACACCTGTGGTCAAGATCACCTTCTCCTACAATGAAAGTTGTCCAACAGGTAGGGTGTCCAATAACTTCATATTGGTTGTTGTAAACAAACTTCCAGATTTTTCATTTCAAACAATGAAGTGCTAGGCAACAGGGAACACCACACACTATATATTCTGTGATGCAATGTGGTGAGGACCAGTCATGTGGATGAAACAGTTTTAAAAATTAAAGGCTCCCAGCTGAAAGAGGTTGCTGGTAAATCTCCCCAGCATCTGACTTGTTCTACTTTACTGTTAGGGTTGAATGGCTAAACAGGCTAATGTCCCATTGCCTGATCTCCACATATACTTGCAAGAAAGGAGAGAAGGTCAAAGTATTCAAGTGGCCATGTAGAATTTTACAAGCAAAGGGGTGAATACTTGATAGTACCAGAAACCCGCTATAGCAAGTATTTTTCATAGAAAAAAAACCCCATAAATGTTCCAAACCATTATACTCAGCTGGTACGAGACGGTGTTCGGTACAATGTATCCACCCTGAGTTGATGACGAAACTGAAGTTTCACACACAAATAATGGCAAAAAATAAAGGTTTGTGACTGAAACTGACAGAGTAATGATTATGTTCACGACTGGGTTTATGACGAAGCTCACCTGTGTGTTTTCTATGCATTACGGTATTTTCTTTTGTACTACTAAAGAGCTACTTCAAAATATCTAACAGCTGAAGTGCCTGCGGTGGATAATATCCTTACTGTGATTCATTTGACTGAACAGCTGAAAAATACCAAGGTTATCAGTAACTGGTCATTGTCAACTTAACTTTTTTACATTTGTCATAAAAATCATTTTTTATATATATATACAAACATCAGCATGCTAACCTATAGTGGAACTTTCCAAATTCCAACAGTACACATTTTTTAACGACACCTATTGCTGCTTTTGCTGATTATTGCTGCTTGTGCAGTTAATTTTAGAACTTCTCGGAACTGAACCATAATTTATTGTTATCACAAATTAGTCTTTAATGTTGAATGGAAGCAACCTCTCCCAGGTATGTTTTGGGACCCTACAGTTTCGAATACGCGTCTTCCGAAAGACTGCCAAGTCATCTCATCTTCTACTGCTTGTCCGTTGCCAGGTCGCAGGGGAAGCTAGCACCACCCAAATCACCATCTTGTGAGCCACAAGAAATTATGTGAACAGTGCTATGCTCAGAGTACCTCAGCAGCAACTCTGCAGGTGATGGATTCAAACCTTAAGCCTTGTGGACCCAAGTCCGCTTCCTTAACCACTAGGCCATCAATGCCGACTGACATGTCATCACAAGATATTCTCTCGTAATAGAATTTATTCTATGTGAGCTCTGGGTTATTTTTTGAACAACATTCAGCTTTAAAAAACTTTGGAGTCACAAAATAGTCGAACGCCCTAATCTTTGAACCTAACCTCTAACATCTTAAAAAGCCCAACAGCAACAAACAACAGCTGTCAGTATACCAAAGCCTTCCAGGCTCCCTAAGTGTGTTGAAAAAAAGGTCCTCTGAGGCCTTAATGTTTCTGAGGGGAACAATTTTGCCTCTTTCACAACAACTCATTGGCTGCATGCCGTAAGTCAAACCTTACACTACACACTTCGCCCACAGCTGTTGCGACAATAGGTGAAGAAAAAAAACAGAACGGCAGGTTGCAAACAGCCTTGTTGTTGGGCCCAAGCATATGTGACCACAACTCAGTGAAAAACATATGTATTTATCAAAGTGTCAATATGGTGCAAAAATTGATATACTACTTTATATTTTAATACCAAGACAAAAAAATATACATTCAGGGTTAGATTAGATTAGATAGGGTTAGATATATTTGTGAACCTCTTTGACCAAGAAGCTCTCACAGTAAAGTCTCCTGTAAGTAGGCTACGTAATTACAGGAATGGATAATATGATGGATAATAACACGATTAAAATGGAAGGCACCAATCTGTTCTTCCCAATAGCTATTGTGAATGCCATGAACCCGTTGAGAACCATTACAAATTGGCTTCATTGCTGTGACTACTACAAAGTAAAACAATTCCTCCCCCACAGTCACCTCACAGTGCCTCCACCAGCAAAATTCCAAAATAAAACACACAAAAATAATCAAATTAGATAGGTGAAGTTTCTAGCTTGTTAAAAAATCTTCAACAAACTTTCACAGCAATTTCTATCAAACTGAGCTCTAAACTTAAAATAGTTTATATCGTGTCAATTATTTAAAACTATACGTAAATGACAGTGTGACTTGCTGACAGTGTTGGAAGAATTGTTAGCTACAAGCTACTGCTAACTATAAGAAAAAATGATAAGGAATAACTAAATTAGGGTGCCAGTGGTGGCCTAGCGGTTAAGGCGGGCTTTAGGTTCAAATTCACCAGCTATCAGGGTGCCACTAAGAAGGCTCTGAGCATAACATCGCACCTACCAATATTACTTTCAGTGGGTTTCAGTGGGTTCATCACCCTTTTTGATATCCCCAGTCATCCAGGTTTTCTTATCCACAGTAGTTAAGTAGAGGGCAACTAGTCTTTACATGTAGAGCAGGTATGGGCGTACTATTTGACTGGTGGGCCATAATTCATTCTATCGGTTTTTTGGGGGTTGAGGTTCAGAGCAGGCAGAGGTAGCCAAAATGCTAAAATGCTTATATCCTTCTCTATTTCATCTATGAAGAAAGCAGGGAAAGTGTGCAAGTATTTTTTTTTTAATTTGGACATATTTGGCAGGCAATTACAAATCTGGATGGATTGCACTTTTTTCAGTGTTATAATAACACTGAGTGTTGAAACATTTGGTATTTAGACTGAGAGTGTCTAAATACTAAAGTGTAATATTTTAAAAAACAAAAGAGTGACAACATGGTACTTAAATTGCAAGAAAGTTGTGGTCAAAAGAATCAAGATGTAACTTTTCAATCACCTGGGAAGCCTGGATTGATAAAGGTCTGGGTTTTTTCGCAGAAACTGTAGAAATCTCTTGGATGACTCGTGAGCTAACTTTGAAATAAACCCAGACAGTCTAGTTGCGTGGATTGCGTTTTATAGTGTGATGTAAGTTTTGTTTTGTTCTATGATGAAACGTTACCACAATTACCCTTCTGTAATATTAGGTCACGTGAACACCACTGAGAGAACATAATATTAATTACAGAAACATATCAATAATTTTTAACAAAATTTTTAACAAGGTTTTTTTTTTATTATTTTCTGTTGGCCACTGTTGTTGGCCTTTGGTCCCTACTGACAGAAGTAGCACAACTTTTCTGTAAATACATAGATCTAACTTTAATACTGACTGACAGCTTGTATAGTGGCTTGGGATGTATCAAATGGAATCGGATGCCTTGCATGACTGAAGTATGTGCTCCTTGATACTGCAACTGCTAAGATGCAGCGTCTCAGGAGATTATTTAAATCTTAAGAGGGTACTCTGACTGACAGCTGTAAATATATCCCCAAACAAAATCCAACATCTCAACACTATCACTGTTGTACGAAGCACATGTTCTTGAGAATAAATCGAATCGCCAGTAGAGAAGCTATCACCTCTCTATGTTTCACAACAATCAGCAGATGTATATGCAAACAAAGAAAGATGATCGTCAATAAATTCTCTGAATTTCTCGGAAAAATATAGCTACCAAGACAAAGGCTGGTTTTAGTGCATCACTCAAGGAAAACATTCAAAAGTATAGACTAAAACTTAGAACAATTGAACTAAGGTAAAATTGAATACAAATAGAAAAATACAGTGACAGAGAAGAAAATGGCAACAACAAAAGACATACGTGGAAGAAAAAGGTTTAATGAAATGCAACACAGTATATGTTCTGTCTGTGACTGAGCCTGATATTTCAAAACTGTTCTTTTTTGTTTGTGACTTTTCAAATTTAACCGTCTGAGTAAAAGCATCACTGCATTTGGAGAACAATCACGTTAAAAGTTTCATAAATTACAGTAATTTAACAAAATACACAGAATCTATTTTTGGAAACCATACACAGCTTAGTAACCAGTTCAGCGTCATCTGGTATTTGTTTTAACTGTTGAGGTTTTCGTGATGATATTTTAAAAATATCAATTGATTTTTTTTTTATAATATTACCACTGGCTTACAAATTTTAATCAATGAAAACCAGTGTTCCAACTATGTGACAACTGGAACAACTTAGGAAAATGGCCCCAAAGCATTGCTGTGCAGAATGCATGTTCACAAAATAATAGTACGTTAACACGTAACATTTTTGATGCGGCTGCACGCAACTTATTTTTCCATACAATTGTGTCCAAGTCCGTGTAACTAGCATAGCGTTATGCAGTAATGCAACAATTCATCAACAAACAGGGTTAACAGCATCGCCACACGGAATGGAGCGACAAAGAACAATCTGCAAACTGGCATGAAATGACCCTTATTCATAGGTGACCTACATTAATGTAGCACTCTTGGGTAGGTGATCCTCAAGTGTCATTAATGTAGAAGCTAGATTTAACCAAAGTCAATGAAGAGAAGCTTATCAGGAAGGAAACAAATGTGAGGAGCTGTGAACTTTGGTTAAAAACTTCAAGCATCACATCAAACCATCAGTAATTGGCTAACAAACCTTATCCGGGAATCTTATTGCAGCTGATGCAACGCTTGTGATATTACACAAGAGCTTGTTTGCAAAAGGCTTTGGTGTAAAAAATAAAAGGTTTGCTCACCATCATCAACATTGATGTTTTAATTTCAGTCTTTATTTTGAAAAACAGAGGTTGGGATGAGAGGATCTGCTGCGAGACTGACGCTGGAAATGCACATATTTTAGGAATCTGTTTAGTGAAAGGTAGTCTTTCTAAATATGCATTTATCTTAAAGATAATGTGCCAAAGTTTGAAAAACCGGAACGGTAGCTCACATGTAACTGGGTGTTTCAAGGACAATACATTGTAAGGGTAGGCAATGATTAGGTTGACTGGGGTTTCTCTAGAAAAGAAACACATGCTGACTCTCTAAAAACGTTGAAATGTAATTTACGAAGAGAGGGACAGACTGGAATCCTCATCCCCTTAGAAATGTATGATTTGCAAGCGGACACATTTTAATGTCGGAGAGAGTTAATTATGATGCTGGACTCACAAACAAGTGGAGCGTCTGACCGTATGACTCCAAGTGCTTGTGCT
Source organism: Paraplagusia blochii (assembly GCA_016785265.1). Lineage (NCBI taxonomy): Eukaryota > Metazoa > Chordata > Actinopteri > Pleuronectiformes > Cynoglossidae > Paraplagusia > Paraplagusia blochii. Next base: position 220,753 of record JAFBJS010005278.1, read on the forward strand.
GGTGAGAAGTAAAGTCGTGAAATATAACTCAAGGGAGGCCACCCTGCAATTTGGGGTAACAAACTATCATCTGTGTGTGTCTTTGTAATTGTACATGTGTGGTGCAGGAGCTGTAAATCAGGCTTGAATAGATGTTTATTTAAAATGAAGGTGATTTGGGTGGATATGATTATCTGTTTTTATAATAAACTAAAAATGCATAAAGTTTTTTTTAAAACCCCCGGTTAAAACATTATATTTGGACGCACGTCAGAAAACTATAAAAAATGTTTATAATAAGGCATTTGGTATTGATTAAAATTTGACTTTGACTTTTAGCTTGTTCGTTCTCAGAAACTTTCTCATCTCAGATCACAGATGTGATTGATCATCTGTAAATAATAAAATTTAAGCAACCACAATAAAGGGCGAAAAAAGAAATACATTAAGGGCTTAAAGGCATTTGCAAAACAATAACTCCCCAAACTACAGTCTACCCTTAAATAAGTTATCAGGAACAGTGGTCCCCAACCAATGGGTCAAGGACCAGTACTGGTCCGTGGGTGAATTGGTGCCCAACCGCAGAGAAATTATTTAATTAGTTTACTTTTGGCCCCATCTGGCTATTTCTTACACTTGATTCATACCTATATCAACAAAATAACTTAACAATAGAATGGCTAGGATTCCATCATCAAGAATGCAACTATATTTAATTAGGAAATATTTTCTCAGTGAAGACAGATTTTTTACCTGTCTGATGGTCACACACTGTGTGGACTTGAGAAATCCACGTTGTACCCATGCACAGTTAATTTGGGAACGAAAATTTTATGGGTAGAAATATATTAGAAATTTAATTTTATTAACGGGTATTTATCTGCCACAACTCAACCGTAAAAATAATACGCTTAAGTTGTGAAAATAGTACGAGATATAGCGCAAACGGGGTTGGGGAACACTGTTGCAGAACAAGGTTGAAAGAACAATAATCAGTTAAGACCTAAAACTAAAACCAACCTAACTAAATTTTATAAAATGTCTAATTTCAATTCTTGAACATCAACAACTTTAATCATCTTCAACATCAACTTTTGATTTTTGTAACTTTTCAATCAATCATATTTTTTAACTGAAAGATGTAAAAGAAAGAAAACCTCAGTCCGTAGGACAGTGAAAGAAGATGTTGATGAATGAATTCTTTAACAAAATTAATTTCTGGTGGCTTTCTAAGTAACACTTAGAAAACTTCTTTTTCATAAATTAGGCTTTTATCTTTGGTCTTGTAACTTTTAAGGTGTATTTTTTTTAGTTTTACATGTTGAGTGAGAAAGAGAAAAGTAAAACTTATTATCCTAATATCTCTGTGACTTTGAGAACATCAAATTGAAGCTTATTTTACTTATTTCTGTAACTTTAGGAACAGTATAAATAGATATCTCAATTAATTCAATGTTGATGAGAAATGAACTGACAAGGCAAATGTCAGACACACAACAAACCAACATAAGGATTAAGAGTATTAAAGTCTCTATCAATGTTCTCATACCAGCAAAGTATTGTATGTAGTAAGGAGTTTGTCAAGTGGTTCAGCTGCTGATTACTTTGCCGATCACGAGGCCCCAGTAATATCAAAAGAATATCATGATCATGACTATTTCGTGATCAAGGGATGACATATCCATTTACCAATTACCTCCCAAATAAATATTAAATTAAACTTTTTATTTAATTTATCCACTTATTCATTTAATTCATAAATGCCACCAATTTAAAACCAATTTTACCCAAAATAACTTAACAAAATTAAGCGTTGATTATTAGATGATTGTTGATTATAAGTGTTATTTTCCAGATTTTTCCCACCCTAATCCTGCTCCCCACTCCCACCACTTCTGTTGTTCTCCTTCGGGTTTTAACAGCACCAGGTAGAATGTAATACCAACTATTCCAACTGCAAGTTCTATTTTCAGTTTACTGGAAATCAGTTAAATTCCAAGACGTAACAATTATTTGGAAAGAAAACAAGGACTTGACTGCTGGATTACATGAAATGATTTTAAGGTTATTTTCGAGAAATGTGTGCATACACTATAGCAACAACAATAAATGTCTTTAAAAACACCAACAGGATTTTTGTTGATATGTACAGTGGTTTCAATACAATAAAAAAAATCTTCTATTTGTCATGGCCAAGACTGACATTTCCAGACTTGCTGAAATACCAGGTATTTAGCTGTTATTTTACCGTCATGCAAAGCTTAAAGTCGTACAGTACAGCTACAAAAGACGCAGCCCATACATCCCCTTATTCAAACTTGCATTAGGTTTAGGCTTGGGGACATAATCCCTTTCCTGGCCCTGCTCACTGTGTAAGCCACATAGAATCAATTCATCAATACCACTGTGTTTACTGAATGGAGATGACTTACCTAAGGAAATGGCTAAGCACAGCTCAGCATACAAATACATCAGAGTACTGTAGGTTTTAACCATGTGCTTTATTACAGGACCAGGACAATGTTTTCCAACCATAGACAGTGATGCAGATATTCAGTTGTATTTACTTGATGTAGAGTTGACCCAGTGAGAAGGCAGTTGCCTGTATGGTTATCCTCTAGCTATGTGAATGACCCTGTTGTTAGGACACATTAACTTTCTTTATTAATTGCAGGAATTGTAATAGTCATTACCTGGAATCAGCATAGATAACTGTTTTATTTGATGACAAACATACTTAAGAAAATAATTTGCCAACATTCTTATGATCTACCACTAGACTGCATTTACAACCTTTTTATATTCATGCCATAAAGTTTGGAAAAGGCACACTGTGTCCTTAGATTACAGTTTATTATTATGATTACTCTTATTGCAAATGATTCATTTGAAATACTTCACTCCTGAATTCTGATATAATCAATAACAGAACCAGTCAGTGTAGTTAGGAGAACTGTGAAGCCTTTTGGTTTTACCAACCAAGTTACTCTTCATGATGTGAAATGGATATGTATTAGGTATGAGAAAGGACTGGGGGAAAAACATAAATGATTTTAAAAAAAACTACACTACAGCAGTTCCAATGCTTTATCTTATAGTTGAACACACATTTTACCAACATTTTAATATAAAACTTTTTTTTTCGCAATGCATAAATACAAAAACATTATGAGTGAGGAATAAAAACATTCTAAAAATAATAATAATAGTAGCATTTAAATGTCAACCTTTGCCAAAAGAACAAGCACTGCCGCATTAAACACAGAACACTTTGTCAACGCATTAGGGCCCGAGCACTAATGCAAGTTCTTCTGCTGCACGTCACATTGTAGCAGTGAAGCTAGCACAGTGCCTGCAGATTATTATACAGCACAAGATAAACTTAAGTTCAATGAACTGAGGTATAATATTACTGTATTATGACATCCATAATGTTAATCATTAATTTTATACAAAACCAACAAAACATGTCTTCTTCTAACTCCAACTACCTCCATGTCCTCCCTCACTGCATCCATCAATCTCCTCTTTGTCTCCTACCTGGTAGCTCCATCTCTAGGTTCATTCTTCTACCAATTCACCACTGTCCCTCCTCTGAACATGTCCAAACCATCTTAAACTAGCTTCACCAGCTTTTTTCTCTTCTGTCTTCTGTCCACTATTATTACTGCAATACATGATAAGTTGCACCTCAATATAAAACATAATTTATAAAATATTTTTGCTATGATTTATTAGAGAACAGTGTTAAACAAGTCTGTGTTTTCTACCTAAAGGCATTAGTTTCGCATCCTTAATAGAATGTAGCAGTGAACCTCCACAGTATTCACTTATTCTTAGACTAATCAGATCTTCATGAACCCCTGGAAGGGATGTAAAGTTCTGTTAAGCCAGAAGCATCTGTTCACCATTTAGACTGAGGTAACTGATCTGGTCATACAACTTAATGCCCTGTTGTTTGGGCTCTTATTTAAGCTTCAACTGCCCTACAGTTCACTCTACACAGCAATCATGTAAGTGAGACTGAGACCCAGACAGAGATAATTAAACAGCAAATGTAAACTTGTTTTCCGGAGGCTTTATCAGTAATTGACCAGTGGCTATGGCTGTTTATCTGTTCATGTTGCCCAAAACCAAATCTAAATTTGCCCATCCGTTCCTCTAAAACCCAACAGCATTATCCATGTTAGCTCTGTTAATCACCAGGAGCTCATCTTGATCTAATCTGCTCATCAGCGCATCTTACTTGTTTTTCTGCTCCACACTTTGGTTTCTTACAATAAACATTATTCATGGTTAAAGGTGGGCGGTAATGGGCACCTAACCCACTGCACAACAGTGAAGTTTGATTATCTATGCTAATGCATTACCAATGAGTATTTGATGTTTTGTTAAACTATAAATTACAGAGAAGAGGAATGAAGGTCAGACGTAGCAAGACAGAGTGTGGGAATGAAAGGCAGTGAAATGGTGAGGTTACAAGGAGCAAAGGTGGAGAAGGTGGAGGAGTTTAGATACTTAGGACAAACCATTCAGAGCAGTGGAGAAGGAGAAGACAGACTGAAGAAAAGGATCAGGAGTGATCTGTGATTGAAGAGAGTCAGCTAAGGTGAAGGGAAAGGTTTACAGGACAGTTGTGAGACCAGCCATGATGGAAGGATTAGAGACACTAGGAATAGGTAGAAGACAAGAGAAAAAGCTGGGGGTGGAGGAGTTAAAGATGCTGAGATTCTCTTCAGGAGAGACAAGGATGGACAGGATCAGGAATGAGGTGATTAGAGGGACAACACAGACAGGAAGGTTTGGAGAAAAAGCTAGAGAAGACAGATTGAGATGGTTTGGACATGTTCAGAAGAGGGTCTTAGCCTTCAGACTATCAGAGTGTTTTATTATTATAGCAGGGACCATAATACACCGTATCAGATCGTGCAAACATTACTTTGATGTGACTGTTGAAGGAGCCCTCAGCTGCTTATCATAGGGAACACCAACAAAGAGTCAGCTAATTGTATATAGATAAAGACAAAGAACAATTGTAGGCTTAACTGACGCACCAAATGTGAACCTAATGTGCTCCAAGAATGACTGCAGGAACATTGTGATGTTGGTGACACTTTACACAGTATTTTTACTGTGTCGTACTTGTGTGAGATGTCTTAAACTTAAACTAATGCTAAGATTAAATGTACCCTTAATTAAAACAGAAACTAATTTTAAAACCTTGAAGGAAATTTTCTTAAAACACATTTTTCACCAATTTTGCCTTAAAAACAATCCTACAGCAACAGCAGTATATGCAGCAGTAAAACACTACATGTCCATTGGTGAGAAAAGCTTCAACCTCTTCACATGACACCACTTCCTCCCCTCTTGAAATCTATTGCACATGATTTACTGTCATAACGGATGCTAACTAAATGAATAGAGAATGTATTGTGGAAATACATAATGATCATCATTAAAGCAACCTCTTGCCCCAAGGAGAGGCTGCTATGACGCAACTGGTAAAGCAGAGAAATTTCCCATTAGAATCAATAATGTATGCATTTCTTCTGTGCTTATCTTAAATGTCTTTGTCTATTTACTGCACTAAAAAAGCTTGTAAAAGGCAGAGGGTGACTGCAGCATCGAAAAAAAAAACTAATCTTGAGAACTTATTCTTCTGTTAAGGTCAGCAGGCTCCGCGACTGCCTCCTAAATCACACTGCACTTTACAGATCTGCGTGAAAAGAAATATCTTTTGAAATATCAATCAAAACATGATTGAACCATCCATCCATTCACTTTCGACAGCAAAGGTGTTACCAGATCAAAGGGCCAACAGTCAACCATACTACTAACCCCTCGTCAACATTACTGCAGGTGGTAAGTCCACTGGGAGACACCAACTACGTGTACGTGCAACTTGGACTTGAACTTGCTTAGTAAGTGAACCATGGAGTTCCACGCCATGACAAAGAACTAAAGTACAACAACATTTTAAAATGAAATACTGGTGAAGAAGACTACATACAACCTACATTTTTATTTGCAAATGGCCTCAATAATCTTTAACCAATAACAATTATTTTATCTAGCACAGGGCTATTAGACCTAATCAGAAGATCAGGATCTCTCAGTAGTTCTCCAACAGAGTGTCGGTAGATCCTGAGCAATGATATAAAAACATAACAGTAATAAAAATTTGAGATGTAATTTTATTTCAAGGTGCAGTGCTAATCACTGGGCTGGAATGAGAATCATATAGGTATGGAGTCAGACAGTATAACATAAAGTACATATAACATTTATATAATTAAATATATAATTTAGAGAATATGATTTTTATATAGGTAAATATAAATATAAATTTATACAGGTAAATATATTTAGAGTTTTCAATCTCAGGAGATCACTTCAGCTTGGTCAATAGAAAAGTAGCTCACAAGCCAAAAATGTGTGGACACCCCTGGTCTCGTCGTATTGTGAATGCACTAGTGCCACCAGGGTTTAATTCCTATTTACATGGTTCCACCCCTTTGTCATGTGCCTCAAATCAATCATGTTAATCCGGGTAAAGACGTTATTGCACGTCTTAAGCCAAGCGGCAGTGTTCAGCGAGCAGTTCAGGTACCAGACTAGGGTCCTGAGGGTACCAAGTTCAAATCCCCCAGTTGCCAGGTTACCATGGAGGTGCACTGTCCCAACCCACTGCTCCCCAGGCGCTCAAAGCTGCCCACTGTTCACTTTGGTTAAATGCAGAGGTCACATTTGGTTGTTTGCCGTGGAGGGGATCACAGTGTCACAATGACAAGGAGTAGCTTTAGAATTATTAAACATACTATCACACCCATCAATGCCTTCTTATATCAGTCACCATTAATAGAAGATCAGGAAAAAAGAGAAATGAAATTTAAGCATAAATGGATAAAGAAAAGTAAACTTATTTTGGGGCAGAGCTGAGGAGAATCAAAACTGTCCGGTCTTTTCCCCTGAAGCTGCAGCGGCTTTTTGTTTGTTTGTCATTTGTTTACTTTAAAAGTTTTAACAGCACGAACTCCTAAAGTGAAACACAAACTTTTGACTGTAGGGGATGAATTCAAGGATGATAATTGTTACTGAAATTTCTATTTCTGGTGTTGTGAATGTCCTACATTCTGTTTAGAAGCAGGTATAAGCGTGGGGGTGGAATTATTATTTATTTGTCTCCAGGGCCCACAAACGCGCATTCCTCTTGTTGAAGAATGTTTTTGTTCTGATAAATTGACATTGTCAGTCTCCCACTTTGCCACAGTGTGGCAAATACTATAGGGAGAAGAGTGGTGTGAAAACAGAGATAGTACGTACGATTGGCATCAGTCAATGTGACAGTTGTTGTTTTTCTCTTTTGGGAGGTGGGGGAAGGGAGGCATGTATTTTTCTAAATCTGAACTTTCATGTCAAGGAAGCAGGAAGGAATAAAAATTATTACACCTACACTTTTCCCTTTAGACTGTCAAAAATCTCTTTGTAGTAGTGTCACAATTACTGGTGGGCGCAGGTTTGAAATGATTATACATTACTCTTTGGACTATTGCCTTTTGTGCAAAAATAATAAGGCCAAAAATTAACAGCTTTAAATTTTGGAAACTTTTTGTCACGAAGTCTGAATTGTACGACAGCCAAGGAAAAAGTAGTAGTAGTAGAAATGTGGTGAAAATTTCAAGCGAGGAAGAGAGAGCGCACGTCAAAGATCACATGATTACCATGGTAAGTGTGAATCATAGAGTGACGACATTTATAATCCAATCTACATATACATAAAAGGTTTTACATTTTTTGATCCATATTTACTGAGTATGTAAGAATAAGAAAATATTAAAATCATATTTTATATCCATCCATCCGCTTATCCTCAGCAGGGTCGAGGGGGCATCATTTGGAGGAGGGATATCCAGACTTCCCTCTCCATAGACATTTCCTCCAGCTCATCTAGGAGGATCCCGAGGCGTCCCCAGGCCAGCCGGGCAACAGGGTTGCTCCGGCATGTCCTAGGTCTTCCTCTGGGTCTCCTCCCAGTGGTACATGACCCAACACCTCCCGTGTGGGTCGTCCAGGGAGCATCCGATGTAAATGCCCAAGCTACCTCAACTGACTCCTCTCGATGTGAAGGAGCAATGGCTCTACTCCGAGCTCCTCACCTTATCTCTAAAGACGTGCCCTGCCACCCTAGTGAGAAGCTCATTTCCACCGCTTGTATCCGGGATGGCGTTCTTTCTATCATGACCCAAAGTTCATGACCATAGGTGGGAGTAGTATCATGATTAATGTATTTTTTACTAAGAAAATATGTAGATATGTACATTACTTTTACACATTAATTAATTTCTTCCATTGGACACATGCAGACCACTTCTATTTCTCTGATTTAGATAATTTATTTCTATTTAGATAGATAGATAATTCATTTCAACTTCTTTTATATAAAAATGAATTATAAAAAAAATGAGTAAAACCAAAATATATGTATATATAGACATATGAATAAAAATAAACAATTCCTAATCCTATATATAAGTACATTTAAAAGAGAAGCAACTCTGTTAGATAAATAACTTGTATGTAAAATGTAAAATTAAAACAGCACATCCATTCAGCAAAGCATCTCATTAAACGTGACTATTATATTTTTTTTGTGCTGCAATTCTCTTTTTGGATTCTTCTTAAAAGTCCACCGATAACAACCAACCTCCAAATACTTTGGCATGACCTAGCAAAATGCATTTTATTAACCGAGTTTTTATAATTCAAAACGGAGGAGTGTTCACATTGGATTACGTTGGATTATAAAGGCTATCTACAAATCAGTCAGAAATGTTCTGACATATTTCGTTGTCTGCTGAACAAAGTGAGACAATTACGTTGAATGCCCAACCAATTATGATAACTTAGGTTCAACTATTTAAGTCAGGCATTCAATGGATAAAGCACAATGAGCTAAATACTCAAATAATCAAAGCCATTAGACATTCAGATAGAGGACATTGCTATCAAACACAAATGATCTAAGTTCTCAAGACCATTAACACATTTCTAAAGACCCACCATGTCTTTTGGAGAAATGTAATTTAAGCTCTGAAAAGTCTTCACTCATTAGGACATGATGGACAGGCAGAGGAAGAAGAAAAAGTGAAGAATCGGTAACCTTCTTACACTTCATCTTAATCTTCCCTCAGATAGACTTTGTACTTTTATTAGTTTTTTTTAACTATATTCACTGTGGTAGATGTGCATTTTAAGTGTGCCTTTTTCCCCCTCTTCATCTGTTGGATCTGACATCTTTGTGATGAGCAGACAAAACTAAAAGAGGTCAGGTTTTTGCTCTCCAAGTGCAAAGTGCAGACAGTAGACATTATATGGTTCGAATGCTTACATCTTTGAAAGGCGTTAGCGCACTGAAAAATACAGATTCCACGAAACACCTTGTCCTTGGGTTTGTTTACCACAGAGTGAAATGAACAAGGTAGCAAATCTGCCCTTGGGCAGACAAAGGTACAAGAGATACCCTTGCAAGGATGCACCATCTTATGAGAGTAAACTCAGATCTGAAAACTGTTTATGATAGATTCATGCAGACAAACTGAAAGTTGAGTGATTTCCAGGGGTCATCCCTAAAGACTTAATTCCTAAGTCTTGAGTATTTTCACAGATCCCTTTATCAAAAGATTATTTCAAAGCCTCTAGATCAGGGGTCTCCAACTCAAATAAGTTGAGGGCCACCACTCACACTATCATTTCACCGAAGAACTGCGCCAGCTTTCAGTGTTCAATACAAAAGAAAAAACTTTAATAAAATATCAGTTTCCCATAGATTTTGTGTTACACAACACTGAACCAGAAGGAGTCTGTGGATGAGGGTTTTGGGAACTATAGGATTTACAAATTCAACTTTCACATCAAGGTGGGTGGCGCAAAATATGATAAAATGTATATATATTATTTTGTTTTTCCAGACATTTATAATCTAATCCACAAAACTGAATTATCATATGGATCATTGAGAAATTTAAGTAACTGATGAAACATGAAATTAAGTCAAAAGCTGTTTTCTGTAGTTTTAAACCTTAACCTTAGTCTAAGAATGTTTCACACACTCACAGACGAACAACAGCCAGTAGCAACTTGTGCATTGCACGTCTCAGGTGACAGCAAACAAAAACACATATGGGAAGAACGTATAGAATGTATAGGAGTTAAACATTTAACGCACACTAATAAGAAAAGTGAGTAATTTGATAGTTACTCTAAGAAACATTATTAGACAGACAGAAATTCCTTCCAAGGATATGCAAATCTGAAAATGTGAGGTTTCAAGAATAGGTTGAACATTCGCTGACTTGCTATTAGTTGATACATTTAAATTTCTTTTATAAAACCTCCAGCCCTCCTCAGTACAAGCAGATTGTCAAGACTTAATTGTACAGTACATATATTTTTTCATTAGGATTAAAATTCTGTTAGTGAAAGTGAAAATGACCTATTATCATTAGGAAATCATCAAGATACAGTAGAGAGCAGTGGGCAGCTCAAAATGGGGCCCCTGGACAGCGGTGTGTGGGGGGACGCTGCCACATATAGTGCACCTTTGCCCAACCACTACGACTAAAGTAGTTGGAATAAATCAACTTAGTCAGTATAGCTATAAACTGACTCTTCTAAGATTTTTACTAGACACAAATACTGTGTTCTACAAATAGCCTGGTATCTCTTTCATGTTATCATTATTGACTTAAAATCAATTCAAACCTCAGTGCTTGAATTAAATTACTCGTGGAAATAAGGCAGAAATTTGAAATTATGAAATTAAAGTTATGTATTACAAGCAAGTTCTGTGTGTTTTGGAAAAGTATCCTTGAGTGACCTGAAAATGAATGAATTTTATTATTATTAAACCACACCATTGTATTTCATCCACTAGCACGCTATATAAAATAATACTAAATAATTTAATAAGACATGCTGGGGCAAGTCTCTTAGAACCAGGTCTGAATCTTTACCCCACAGTGATTAAAAATATTATGTCAATGGAAAAAAATGTGTAACTTTAAAGACAACTTTGCTTTGTTTACCCAGACCAGTACAACAACACAAGAAACCTGTTTCTGAGGGTCAAAAGACGCTCATTTGGATAAAACAGAGAAGACATATGGTTCATAAGAGAAGTGAAGAAGGCCTCTATCAACCTAGTTCTGTGGGGCCCCAACCACTGGGCCGAGGACCCGTACCGGTCCGTGGGTGAATTGGTGCCGGGCCGCAGAGAAATTCTGTTTCCTTTCGGCCCCATCTGGCTATTACTTAGACTTAGTCCATACCTATATCAACAAAAGAACTGAACAATAGAATGGCTAGGATTCCATCATCAATAAAGCAAATATATTTGATTAGGAAATATTTTCTCAGTCAAGACAACAACAATAAACTCAAAATGACGAAGAGTCATTGATACAAGATTCTAACCTTTCTGGTAGCAGAACGTTATAAGCTGTGTGCACTTGAGAAATCCTTGTCAATTCGGGTAGGAAGATTTTATAGGTAGGAAAGTATTTCAAAACACTGGAAAAAAAAAAAAGGTTGGTGAACACTGGTCTGCAGGTTGGTCACATCTCTTGTTAATACCACAACTGTATTTTTTGGTATTTAAACAGATATGTTTTCTCAGCAGTCAAAATCTATTGGATTGTTCTTAATCAATTGAATGTTCTTAGCAATTGGAAGATATGTTCTGCCTTGGTTATGTAGTAGGAAAAAAGTTCATAGCTCCAAGTTCACTATGAAATGCAGTCTTTTTATAGCATGGTTATGGATGGACAAATGTGTGCCAAGTCTTAAAATGATGGTCTAAAGTACCTAAGCACTTACACTGAGGTAATGATTAACATGGCTGCTAACATGTAGCCAACTAAACACTAAGATCATAGACACCGTTAAAACTTGAAGGCTCTGGTAGAATTATTGGTCTTGTGATGGTGCACTACTGAGGAAAAAACTCTACCACAAACTCCTATCAAACAAGTCGTCAAAACATCGTAAAAGCTAGTTTTTGAAAAACATTTTTTTTAACCTTATTGTTTAATATGCACCCTAAACCTAAACAGTGCTCAGGATAAGCAGTAGCTATTTGGACGGCATTATTACTGCAAGATTAAGTGTGAGTAATTAAGAAAAAAAACTAGGAAAAATAGAGAAGTAATCAGAGTCTTGACAGGATTATCTTTACTTAGAAAGATAATCTCTTTCACTTTATTTTGATACTTCTCAGCTTAGTTGTATTCTCAGTGTAATTGCTCTTGTTAATCGTGCCTTAATTTGTTGGCAAGATTTGTTTTTAAGGACTTGCTATGGAAATCCCTACCAATCAGCCACATTATGTGAAAAATCAAGCACAACTTAATTGCACAATTGAACAACTTCCTTTCAGCAAATGTCATTCCTTTCAACATCATCAATACAATGTTTTATTTTAGCAGTTTATCCGTGGAAAGCTCATTGAAACATAATATTTCCATGAGATTCAGCGATCTAGTGGGCCAGCCTGCTCTTTAATCTCAGACAGATTAGACACTTAAACAATCTTGGTAGAATCCCAAGAAATTAATGGCGTGATCCAGTCTATAAAAATCTTTGAACAACCACATGATGGAATGTCAGAGCCATAAGCAGAATACTAGTTGGATTTCTCCTCAGAGACCACAGTGATAGCCAGGGAACTATTTGTGAACTGGGATGATTCAGGAGCAAGTAAGAAAATAACACAACTCTCCTTCATATATGATTTAATAAAAAAGATCAGAAGACATTCATTGATTAATCATGAGCAACACAGTGAAAAATGTATTGTATGGGACCACCACATGATCACATAATCTACCACAAGACTTCTACAGTAAAAGTGGGGCAAAGTCAGCTGCCGATACAATGGCCATGATAACAATCCATAATCTTAAACAAATTGTATTACAATTTCTCCATGAATATTAAAATATTAGTCTTCAGCAAATGTTCCTCTTCATTTTAATTGCATAAAAGTGTATTAAATGATAATGTATAGAATAGTTACAACAAAACAAATTATTAAAAAAAAAAAACAGCACAGCCAGATACTCACATTTTGTCCTAAAGTCCCGTAAGAAGAGAAAACTGATATATGAGCTAAAAAGTCTTCACTTAGAGGGCTGCTTTTAACCTTCAAAAGTACTATGCAGCTAAAATGACTCACATCCCCTCTTCCAATCTCTGTCAACCATCCTGAGGAGGTAAACATTTCCAAATATGGGGAAACTATGAAGACAGTATTGAGGGCAATATCTGTTTGGTTTGCTTTTAGCCTGGAATGCTATACTCAGTGAGCCAAAGTTACTGAACAGAGCCAGCTCTGTGGTGCATACTTTTCAGTAGAAATAATAACGTTGATTGTGGCAGGTTTTCACAATTCTCTTATACTTTAGTCCCATTTATGGTGAACGACTCAACACGAGGTAAAAAATATCATTTTGGGGGTCAATGATAAATGCTAAATAATTTTATTTTAAATTAGTTTAAGTTGCCATGGATGAATGGGTGAGAAGAGAAATTATCCAATATAACAATCAGTACTGTGCTACATCCAAGTAGTTCAGAAGGTATAATTAAAGTATGATTACTTTCAAACAGAGCCAGGGTCAGTAATGATATGTAGGAGATAATACTACACTGCCTTGCAGAACATGTACTGTTTATTCACACTGCACAAACTACTTCCTCTGACCTCTGAAGAAGCCGACCAAATGCGGGCATGGGAGTGAGTGAGTGAGTGATTTCAGAATGAGACAGTGACTTGGGAAGAGTGCAATGTTACAAGAGCAATGACTAAAACAAACTAGAGCAACTTTATGAGAAATATCTACCGTGACTTTCAGCAAACACAAAATACTTAGTAGTGACTTTTATTCTTACCTTTTCTTCAATGACTTTGACCAAGAATTCTGATAGACTGCTGCAACAATACTGTCTGGTGTCCAACAGAACCTGTTGGAAATAACACAATAACTAGTAAAGTCTGGGTTACTCATACATAGTGCATCAGTAGTTAGATTATGGAATATATTTGGTCTGTGTGGGCATTTTACACATTGTGGAGTAAAAAATTTTAAATTATACTAAAAACACAAGTGAATTTTATAGAAACAATTACAAATTTAAAGACAAAGCAATTAATAAGTGAAACTGGAGTTTGTTGTTTACGGTATAGCACGACAAATAATCTGTTTTATTAATCGCAGAGAGAACAAAATGTATGATTCTGTATGATTTTAGGATTTTTATCTTGAAATAAATTGCAAAGTCAAATATCAGACAAGAAAGAAAAGTACACAAACTGACAAAAGCAGGCAGTTGCCACATGCCCATTGTTTCTTAGTTCATTTGCAGCACTTATTTTACGACCAGGCTGTAAGAAGAAGGCCAAAGGAGACAGTCATTTGGGATCAATAATTAAGTTTAAAAAGGCACGGTTTTCGCATTCTATGCAGTTTGAAGAAAGTAGAAGGTCTTTCTGGCTGACAGACAAGGAGAAGGCGCTGAAGTTAACTAGGCTGGAGTTGAAAGCACAGACTTAAAACATTAAAAACAAGAACATGCTCATCAAAAATTACCAAGAAAGACAAACTGGGGAATAACCAGGCCTAATCTACCGAGGACATGTCTGTTTAAAGGCAGTTGAAGTCTTTCAACTCTAACATCATCAGCTGTCAGACTAGCTGTTTTAACCACAGATTTTAGCGACAGTTCCCTTTAATGCAGCCTGATTTAGGATTGCGTACAAGACACACAGCTGTTCGAGGTTTGATGGCGCTCTAGCAGGGGTCTTGACGTTAATTTAATATTCATATTCAAAGAACAAGTTTGAAAAAAGTCTTGTGTTAAGAAAATATTTTAGTTTTTGTTATATTTATATTTTTAAGTTTACCAAAACAAGAACCTAGTTTTGGCAGTTCCAGCTTTTGTTGTCTTCACAAATTATTGTGATCAAAGCAGCAAGGCAGGACCGTCCTTTTTAGGTTAATTAGAGTGCACAGTCCAGTAGGTACTCGAAGAAAAACTTTGTTATTTATTAACAAATTTTGGCTGATTTCAAGGCTCTTCTTGGTAACTGCATCTCAGAATGTGTGATTTGGTTTTAAGAGTTCACTTATAATCAGGATTTTCTCCTTTTCCTTTCGGCTTGTTCCTGTTTCAGCAAGTCAACAATTTCCGTCCCACCCCGTCCTCTGTATCTTCTACTCTGACTCCAACTACCTCAATGTCCTCACTGACTGCATCTATTTTGTCTCCTACCTGGTAGCTCCATCTCTATAATTCTTCTACCAACGTATCCACTGTCCCTCCTCTGAACATGTCCAAACCATCTCAATCTTCGCTAGCTTTTTCTCCAAACTTTCCTGTCTGTGTTGTCCCTCTAATCACCTCATTCCTGATCCTGTCCAATCGTTGTCTCTCCTAAAGAGAACCTCAGCATCTTTAACTCCTCCACCTCCAGCTCTGTCTCCTGTCTTCTACCTATTCCTAGTGTCTCTAATCCATCCATCATGGCTGGTCTCACAACTGTCCTGTAAACATGTCCCTTCTCCTTAGCTGACTCTCTTCTATCACAGATCACTTATAATAAGGATGCACTTATGTTCTTGTATTGGCTAAATCAAATCTATGATGCTGATGTAGTGTGTAACAGATATTTATCTGCCTGTAGTTATCACTTTTTTAATGTAAATGTTGTTTTGTTGTACAATGACAATACATTTTAATCTTTGAGTACAGCCTTTATCTTGGTCTTATCGTACTTATTGCACTATTTTTTTAGCCTTTTTTTGAACAAACCTACTGTAACTGTTGAATAATTCTAATTTGAAATCATCATCCGGAGCAAATGCTGGGATTTTTCTCCACATTATTATACCTCATGTTCATTTAAGTGACTTTGCATGTTTGTGTTTTTGGGGACGGGACTTTCTCCATACAAAGACGTTTGTCCAGCAGCGTAGAAGACTATGAAGACACTGAGTAACAGTCAAACACTGCAAACAAGTCGCTGTGATGGAAGACTGTTTTAATGTACCATGGCATACACTGTGGCATGAGTGAATACTGGGCTTTCAGAAACAGGTTTGTAGGCATGAAGAAGATTCTTTGCAGGTTTGGGGCTGTATTTCTATGAATAAAGATAGGGATTCTGTCAAGAAAATGTTGTCCTCAGTGCTGAGAAGTACAATACCAGATATTTGCAAAACAGGACCTCAAGATTCAGCCTGTGTCGACCATCTTATAAACTAAAAGAGTGATGGACAGATCTCCAAACAGATCTCCAATCTTTTCTATGTTTCATTTAAAAAATGGGTTTTAGACCATGTTAGCCATTGTATCGAAATTTGGGTTCATGGGTGGTCATAAAAAATGACCACACAGTGCATTAACTGTGTCGAATACATTTACTAAAAATAAGACCAAGTAAACAATGTAATTTGTTTGTGTCCTATTTGGAAAACTTTCTGACTTTCAGGGAATAAATGTATGGAAATAAACAGAAAGCATTTAAGAGTATTTGAGGTGTTGTGAAGAAAGGTTTTTATGTATTTTATGTTTTTATGTTTTATCTTAGGAAGGACATCCAGCTTAAACCGAGGCTTAAACCTCTAGGAAGATTGCTGTAACACCCTCCAAATATGGTCAAATAGAAAATAACAATAAATAATAAATAAATCAACGGAAGGGTGGGAGAAAAAGCTAGAGAAGCCAGATTGAGATGGTTTGGACATGTTCAGAGGAGGGACAGTGGATAGAGGAGATTGATGGATGCAGGGAGGGAGGACATGGAGGTAG
Organism: Paraplagusia blochii; assembly: GCA_016785265.1. Classification (NCBI taxonomy): domain Eukaryota; kingdom Metazoa; phylum Chordata; class Actinopteri; order Pleuronectiformes; family Cynoglossidae; genus Paraplagusia; species Paraplagusia blochii. Next base: position 237,601 of record JAFBJS010005278.1, read on the forward strand.
TTGGAGAACGGCAGGGGGAGATGGAAATTGTTGACTCACTGTGACAAACAAAAAGAAGAAGAAGAAAAATCAACAACTCAAAAGTACACTAGTTGAAGCTGACCATGTATTTGGGGGTGTGGGGGACTCATAATGCACTTCTAATTTGGATTTGAGAAGAAAATGTAAAAGTAGTTGCCAGTTTACGACCTGCATTGTTCTATTTCAAAACTTTTTAATAGCTTTTAACCACGAAAAACGACTAAAGTCAGTTTTCACTAACACTAACCAACCACTCCAGAAAGTCACCGACTGTCGAAAGCTTTTACAGCGGGAGTTATTATCAAATAAATACAATAGAATCTCCCAGACTGTCGCTTTACAACAGCACACGGACGTCTAGCTCTCGTACTCGTCTGCTGACAGCTTCTTCCGCATTGCTCAGCGCCACAACACCCGACTGAAAACACTAACAGCAAAGACGCCCCAAAAGTTCCACTTGGTAAAAACATGTCCGCTGGTTCTGTGTAACACTAGTTCATAGACGCCGGTGATGTCAAAGTAACAAACAACGCGTTTACTCTGGCTTGTTTTTCACCCCCGTCTAACTTTAGCACCATATCCAATGCTAACGTGTTATGTCCACGCCCTCGCTGTGAACTCGGGGAAAAAAAGCGAGTCCATATTACATCCTAACAAGGCCGAACGAATCGAAGACGAGCGGCTGCCAAATAGTGGCTCAAATCAGTCACGTCCAACGACAGGACGACAGCGGTTTGAGCTGAGCTGGACGTGTGTGCGTGTGAAGGTGCCGTCGCTTACCTCGCTTTCTATGAAACAGGGCTGAGAGAGGCAGAAATACCAGCAGACAAAAAGTGAAACTTCTGGATCCCAATTCTGGGAGAGTTGTAGGACGCTGACGTCACGCTCTGAAATTCCAGCCGCCTCGTTCAGAGAAGTGGAGAGGTTTGCCCATGTAAGGCAGCAGGCCAGCGGTGTCACAACACACGCACGCACTCACACACACACACACACACACGCACACACTTAATCACTATGTGAACGATTGCAAAATATGACTAAAGCCTTGTTAACCCTACACTGAATGTACACTTCATTTTCAGTTAGAGATTTCACACACACACACACCTGTCTCTTATACACATCTATATATATATATATACATATATATATATATATATATATATATATATGGTCAGAGTCTCCTGCTGTGACAGCAAAATAACGCTTGAGTTTCCAACTCACTTCACCATCAAATATTATTTATATAGCCCACATTTACGAATCAGATTTGTCACATAGGGCTTCACAGGGTTGGTAACATCCTCTGTCCTTAGACCCTCAGCCAGGGCAAGGAAAAACTACAGAGGGAAAAGAAAACCCGTTGAACCCTTAGGGAGAACCATAGGAGAGGGATCCACTCCCTGGAGGGACGGACAGCGCAATGGATGATACCAGAATATAAAGATACATAGAATAGAATAAACCAAGTACAAAGATACACTGACAATGAACAATCTGTTGATATATACATATGTATGTAACAAACACAGTTGAAGTTATAGAAGTTAAGAACTTATAAAGGATAGTTCTTAACAGGTTACCAGGAGAACGCTACATTTCGGGCTGCATTGTGCCTAGTGTGAACTTTGGTGAAGGAGGAACTATGGTGTGGTGTTTTTCAATAGTTGAGCCCCTTGGTTCCAGTGAAATGAACTATGAATGCTTCCGCATACCCAAAACTTCTTCTTCTACTCCTTTTGGCTCGTCCCTCTTTTAGGAATTGCCAAAGCGAGGAAACATCTTCCATCTCCCTGTGTTCTGTGGATCGTCTTCTCCTACTCCAACTACCTCCATGTCCTCTCTAACTGCATCCATCCTTAATCAATCTCCTCCTCTTTTTTGGCCTTGACCTACAGTAGTTCGATTTCCAACAGTACCCTGTAGGTTTAAAGCACTGTTGGTGGTCGTTGTTGACCCGGGTCCCGAACAATGCAGTATGGAAATTGTTTTGTTGTTTGGCATCATTGTTTTGGACCTGTTTTTTTGCAATATCCCCCTCCTGACCCAATCCTCACCATTAATCTGGGTCCGAAACCGGCACTTATAAACATTGGCTTGTGCTCCATTGGTCGCTGGTTTTCAGGATAACATTTTGGACAATTCCATGTTCCTAACCTTGTGGAAAAAGTTTGGAGCGGGTCCCTTCCTCTTCCAATATGACTGTGCACCAGTGCACAAAGCAAGGTCCATTGAGACATGGATGACAGAGTCTGTTGTGGACGAACGAGACTGGCCTGACCAATAGAACACCTTTGGGACTTGGCAGGCTTCAATTGTTCCATGGGCTTGATACTCAAAGGCTGCTTAATATCTACACTACTTCAGAAATGTCAGTACATTCATATTTATTTATTCATATCAGGTTTTCAAGCTTACCTTTATCACAGAACTCCTTAATTTCAGTCATTTGGTGTTTTACTGTCCATAGTTGGCAAGATGAGGGCAAATATGACGAGGACAATGGCTAACAAACCTCAAACTAAGACAGACTAAGCTAATCAAAAGAAAGCAGTCTATTTTGCATTGTGTAGTTGCCATTGCTCTAACTGACCCTTTCTTCATGCTAATCAGAAGTAAACTAGGAACTATGGTTGTTAATTTTTTTTTTTTAAGAAATTGTATAGAAACAGGCCAGAAGTCACTAAAAAACGAAGACTTGGAAAGCACATTTATTTTGGTCAGTACGTTGATAAGAGCTGACTTCCTGAGACTGCTGCCGCGGAAGATGTAAAAACATGAAAACAAAGCAGTAGGGCTTGTTAATAAAGCTGTCAACTCTACTTAAAATTGGGAATCACAAGATGATGTGTTTGTAAAAAATATATGGCTGAGCATTGGCAATGCTATAGGTCATAAACAGAAACATTAACAGAGCTTGTTAAAACTTCCGTCCCTGTATCCTTTTAGAAATACCAGTACAGCATTCTTTACTGTTTGGCTTTGTTTTTGGAAGGAGTAAAAATAAGATTTTTTGGAGAACACTAACACTAAGTCATAAAGACAAAAGGTCAAGATTGGGCGTGGACAAATGTTTGTGTCCAACAACGAAACAGATTTAATTAAAAAATATTTCAAATTAAATTAAAAAATGATTTTCATAAACCATATATCTTTCATAAATCTTGTTTTAATTTACAACTACATAGCTTTACAATGGAAAAATAGGTGAGATAAAAGTTATTTTGGTGTGACAGTTTTCATTCATTTTCATCCTTATCAATTAGCGGGTGGCAGAAGCAGCAGTCTTCACGACTGTCACCCAAATCACACTACACTGTGAGGCTTCCTCCGGGTGGTGAACAGTGTGACAGTTTTAAATATAATTATTGGGAAAGTTTTCATAATTAGATTTGCAAATTGGTTCAAATCTTGACAATTCTTCAACAACACTGACATGTTGTGTATTGCATTGGCTGAAGTCTCCATGACTGGCACCCAAATCATGCTGTAGCATACTGTGGTGGTGAGTCTACTGGAAGTGATGTGGGTCTAGACCAGTGTTGGGCAAGTTACTTTAAAAAAAGTGACTTGTTACTTTACTAGTTACTGCTCTGAAAAAGTAACTAGTTACGTTACTAGTTACCAAATTGTAATTATATGACCATATAATATATAATTATAATTATATATTATTAAAGACCATAAGTAACTTTTTACTTTACTAGTTACTGCTCTGAAAAAGTAACTAGTTACAGTACTAGTTACCAAATTATAATTATATGACCATATAATATATAATTATAATTATATATTATTAAACACTATAAGTAACTTGTTACTTTACTAGTTACTCCTCTGAAAAAGTAACTAGTTACGTTTTTAGTTGCCAAATTATAATATATGACCATATAATATATAATTGTAATTATATATTATATGGTCTAGACAGTTCTATGCTCAGAGCACCTCAGCCCATAGTGTTTTAGCACAGTTTTAGTGAAAATAGAATCACAGAATCTTTGCTTCAGCTGTACCCAACCTCAGTCACTCAATTTAGATTTTGAGAGGTAAATATGATACCTGTCTTTAATGTGACAGTGATGCTCATCATCTATAATAACAATCATTTGAATGTGCAATCCCTTGTGTCATTCATGTCATTAAAACACTGAGGTATTACGGAGGAATCACACACCTCGTTGTTGTCAGAGACTGTTAACAAAGTCCTTTGGTCTTTTTCACAGGAACTTTTTACTTCACTGCAGTTGGTTAAACTGCGCTCTAAGCTGTAAATATACTTTTACTCAGTGCATAAAAGAAAGCATAAACACATCTTGCAGATCGAGCACAATGATAAGGAAAAAACAAACGATATGAGCTATTTTGGTGTGGTAACCATGCATCCCCCCCGTCTCGGGGTTCCAGGGCACACTGAAAAAGGTAATCTCATTTGTAATGCGTGACAGCTTATTTGCAAGAGTGTTCACTGGCAATTTTTTAATGATCCAGCCAGTAGTTCTACTGCCTGTTTTTCCTCATTCTTTCCCCCTTAACGCTGATTTCAAAAAGACAGCCTGGAAAAGTTTAGGTAACACATGCTATCGCCTGCAGAACCAAGTTATCAATCAAGTTCAAATTAACTTGCTGGGTTTGTGGAAACCCATCTGAGTGAATCAGGGTTTCTCTATTTTTCAGTAACGTCTAAACGTTGCCTTGGTTTCTGTTTTATCACACTGTATGACTTTTTGTAAAATAATTCATGTTAACTGATTGTGTCAGCATGCTTTTTCGGGGGGTCATGATAACAACAGACCATCTGCATTCATTTATTCCATTCCTTCTCTGTACTCCATCCATCTTCATGTTCTTCTTTCCTATAGCCAAAATCTGCAGCGTGTTGGTGCTCCCCATTTTCGTATCACTTGGCACATTTGATGCAATTCAAGGCTTTTATTTATCTCCTGACTGCAATCCATGATCATCAACTGGTGACCCATGAATACAGCCCACCAAAGTGTTCAGTTTTGGGCCTGGTTACGGATTTAGAAATTGTGAAGATCAAAAAATATCACGTCGCCTGTAACGGTTGTGTTTGGGACCCAAATGCAGCACAAAACTCTGGCAGGTAAATTGTTAACAGTTTATTGTCCAGAAACTAAGGTAAGCAAGCACTGACGTCTGGCAGGTCAGGGAAACCAACACATGTCCCGGGATCGGGACAGACAGGAACCAGAAAGAACAAGCCATACTCGTGGTCAGGGACAGAAGGCTGAAGAAATTACCGGGGAGTCGACGAGACGGTCAGGAACAGGCAGGGTCGAAAACAGGTAAGCAGTCCGGATAACGCTGGAAAGTCTGGCATGGAGAGCAAAGAACAATCTGGCAATGTGTTAGTGGAAAAGGGTTATATACAGATCTGATTGCTGATGAGGTGCAGATGAGGGGAATCAGGTGAGCAGAGTGGGAGTGACTGGCAGGCAGGTGAGCAGGAGGAGGGGCAGGTGGAAAAGTACTGGGGAATGTGTGTGAATGACATGAGGAGCGAGCAGACCATGACAGTTGCCATCACTGTTAGAAAATAAAACAGCAACTAAGACTTAAACAGCATCAAGTGATCACCCTACATCTTTTTTACTCTTGGGCAAAAACTATCCCTTTGACAAAACTGATGTCGACCCTTGTTATATACTACAATTAAGAACTGAAGTTTATAAGAAGGTCCTAATTGGTCTTTAAATTGGACACAGGGGACAGATCAGGACCAGATTGATGGAGGGTTCATGTGAAATAAGATTAATGACATGCATAAAATACTATAATGCTTTAAGCCTTCTCTGCACCAAAATGGACATTGTACAAGTAAACATTTTCTTCTCCTTTCGGCTTGTCATTTTTCAGGGGTTGCCGCAGCGAGTCAACATTCTTCAACTCACCATGTCCTCTGTATCTTTTACTCTGAGTCCAACCACCTCGATGTCCTCCCTCACTGCATCCATCAATCTCCTTCCCTGTCTCCTACCTGGTAGCTCCATCTCTGGGATCATTCTTCTATCAATGCATCCACTGTCCCTCCTCTGAACATGTCAAAACCATCTCAATCTGGCTTCTCTAGCTTTTTCTCCAAACCTTCATGCCCGTGTTGTCCCTCTAATCACCTCATTCCTGATCCTGTCCATCCTAATCACACCTAAAGAGAATCTCAACATCTTCAACCCATAAGTAAAATCACAATACAAAACGATTACCTTGAAAAGCTTGGCGGGACAGATTACAAAGCTGAATGGGCTGCATCCGGCCCCCAAGCCTTAGCTTGTCCATGCCTGAGTTGTGTTGCCTGTTAAACAATTTTCCACTTTTTCCTGTTGCCACAGTTAACCCCTCAGTTACCTGTTTCTTATTTTACAAACAGTAATAATATCAGCATTTAGAATGCTGTTGCTGGTGAGCTGTCTTCTCACGCCACATCACTTCCTCTGATGCAGGTACATGAACTTCAGCAGCTGCACAGTTGCTACACTGCTTCCGCACAAACATTGTGCGCCAAAGAGATCGCTAAAAGGCAGCTTGAACCGATTCAACAAGGCCTGGAACCAAAGAAGAGCAATGACTTCATATTATTGGTCAATATGTCACTGAGGTTACATTCACTGTCAGTGAGTTTAGCTACTCTGCACAACACCAGCACAGAAAAGGAAAGAAATAAAAACAACTAATATGTCTGGGAACTATGTCTGCTCTCCTTGTTATAGCAGAGATAGCAGGGATTAGTCTTAAAGCACAACCACATTACAGAGAAGCTCGCCAAATAAGGAAAAACAAGAGCAGGAGAGAAGCAGACTCTACACAAAAACAATGTCCCACAGCTACTAATCAAACAACCGACGATCTAGATCCAGACTTTAGATTGCACTAATGAATTCTAATTCCTATGTTTTAGCATGTAAATCTGTCTTAAAATGGTAGACAGAGACAATCTTTGCCTACAGCAAAGGTTTTAGCATAAATGATCCACGCTTCTGAGCTTCGTGCAGCACCTTTGAAGCTTTTTCAAAATAGCATGATTTTGTCAGTATCCTGGGAGCATTTTTCTCAGGTTCTGCAGTTTAGGCTTGATCGTCTTTCCAGTCCCAACAAGTACTTAAAGTCCTGGAATATGCCATCAATGATAGCAAATAAAATGCAGTAGATATGAACATTTTATAAAATATACCAGTTTGATGTAAATGAAAATATATATTATATTGGACAATAGTGGTGGCCTAGTGGCTGGGGAGTGGGACTGCAAGGCTGCAGGTTTGAATCCACCATCTGCCAGGTTGCACCGTCCCAACCCACAGTGTGATTTGGGTGGCAGTCATGGAAACTGCGACCCAGCAACAGAGAAGTGGATGAAGAAGAATGAATATATTACATTTAAACAAACCGAATAAATGCAGCTGCATTGACAAATCTTAGAAAATCTTTCATTTTAGAATAAATATGTGAGGGTAAGGGTAGGTAAGTGCTGGGCTGGGAAGGTTTATAAGGCAGTAGTGAGACCTGCTATGATATCTGCTGTAGAGACAGTAGCTCCGTCAAAAATACTAAACATAGACAAGAGTTGGAGGTAGTGGAAATGCTGAGATTTTTACTGGAGGTGGCCTGGATAGAAATAATTAGAAATGAGTAGATCATTTATAAAGAATGTTGGAGATGCCAAATTTCCCAACAAGACTTAAAGAAAGAGAATCGGAAGGAAAGATTTGCAGACGTTGTAAGAGAGGAGGTCAAAGAGAAAGTGCGGAATGGAATGGAGGCAGATGATCGACTGTTCACTTTTTAGGTTTTATCTTTTGTTTGGTACTGTCCTGCTGTCAGAGCCATCTATCTATCTATCTATCTATCTATCTATCTATCTATCTATCTCTCTACTGTATCTATCTCTTAACATGTTATAATACCGTACAAGCAACAAGTGTACATAGCATGGGGAAATGTAAACATTAAGCAAGAATGTGAAGACTAAGGAGAAATGTAAATATCAGGTTAATATAAACATCAGGGTAAAATGTAAACACGAGCCAACATATTGTTGCCAAGGGAAAGATTTAAACATCACAGCACAAGTGTCAGGCTCAAGGGCAACGGGCCAAACCATCAATTCCTCAAGATTTATGAGCAGAGATCTACTTCCACTCTAGGACAAACAGCCTCACCCCATCAACTTCAACCAAAGCCTGAGACAATCATAAACTGATATAGTTAATTTGACGGTTGTTTTTTTATATATTAAGAATAACATTGTACAAAAGTTAATAATAAAGAAAAATGTATGAACACTCTACAAAGTAATTACATCAATACAATCGTCCAGTTACTTAGAACCAACAACCAAAATTGCATTGTAGTCTAACTTTGTATATTTTATGTTAACTAAGAGAAGGTTTAAGACTTCTTAGAGATGTGCTTAGGCATAAAAGTGTCTCAAAGTCTCAAGTACTCTTGGTTTTTCAGCCTCACTGTGCCGGAAAAAAACTGTTGACACAAAAGTGTGTTAACATAAATGAACCAAGATGTTCACTTGTCACAGCTGATTAACCCTGCGGACAATCTGAGGTGTTCTTTAGAGCGAATGATGTTGATGGAAGAATAATTCCATTAAAACGCAAAGAACCACCATGCTCTTACTCCAAGAAGAAGTCCGATTGCTAACAAAACGTAAACAGCCTGAATAGACTCTTATCTCTGAGTTGTTTATTCCGATCAACAATTCTCCCCAAAACAAGCTGAAACATTTGGCGTCCTCATAACTTCGAGACCAGCAGGCCAGCAAACATGTGAGCCATTCCACACTGTGAACACAGTTGACACTTGACTTATTTCCTCGGCTTATCTGCGACCTCAGAATTCACATTCTCAACATTACAAAGTAAACCTTGTCCTAAACACTTCCTCTCAGTTTAGATTACACTGTGTACTCAATTGGACCAGCACTACGGCCTCACTCTCATGTCATAGTATTTGATCATTTATACAGAGGTTCACAACATGATTTCAACATGATGTTTTTGTACGGCATCGACAAATATTATTGTTTAGTCATTTAAGAAATGATCAATGCAGTCTTTCTAAGCTTAGGGATAGAAATCCCACATGAGGTGGAATTTCTAATGTGTCGCCTGAAAGTTTTAGTAATTGATAAAAAAAAAAAAAAGGAAGGAAAGCAAACTCCTCGTTGTGATTCACACCACGAAATTCGACCTTTGACCAAAGTGAACAGTGGGCAGCTTTGAGCATCTGGGGGGCAGTGAGTGGGGACATTGGAGCTAAATGGTAACTTGTCAGTTTGATGGATTCGAACCTGGAACCTTCAGGACCGCAGTCCAGTTCCTTAACCACTAGCCCACCACAGCCCTAAAAACAGACTAAATACACTTTAAGCTAATTACTATTCTTTTAATTTTATGATCAAAATACATGCCAGTGGTGGAGTAGTGGTCAAGGAAGCAGACTTGGGTCCTCAAGGCTTCAGGTTCGAATCCACCAGCTGCCAGGTTGCCACTGAGATGCTCCAAGCAAAGCACTGTCCATGTGATTTGGGTGGTGCCAGTTGCCCAGATGAAGGTGGATGAATGACTAAAACACCACACGCAGGGTAAAATGTCATCAAAACTATTGGCTCTAAGATAAAGAAGGTGAGGAATCACTGGACCAAAAGGAATGATGTTGCCTATCGATACGATATGTTGTCGCTACAGACATTCGTGAGTTTCATTCTAGTTATTCACTTTCCTAAAAAGCGGAAGCTGTCCTCGTTTCTTGTCTCACTTTTCTGCTCAACTTTCAGATGGGGTTTTCCCTGTCATTCTAACTGCGAACTAAGAATGACTACATGGTGTGTTGTTTAGGTCAGGGGTCACCAACTGGGATTGTTTGGAGAACATTTTTTCACACAAATACAAAAAAAACATTATGATAAAAAAAAATCATCACCTGATATACATTTTGGAATCTGGTAATGGATTAGGATTAAGTCGTTTGGCCAGCAAGCCACCTCTTGAGGATTTTTTATATTGAGATTGTTTACTATTTATATGGGAACACAAAGCTTATTGCATGATTATACTAAAACTCAAATTCACAAGTGGACAACAATTTGTTTCTGAAACTATTAATAGATTGCAATTTATCTATTTATTGCAATAATTTATTTAGAAAATTAAAATGTGTTGAAATATTTGCATTTGCTTTGGGAGGCAGTGTTGTATGATTAAGGAAGTAGAGGAATTCAGGTTTGAATCCACCTGCTGCCTGGTTGCCACTGAGCTGCTCTGACTGAGCGCACCACCGTCCTGACTCACATATGTCTGTCTCACAGTATGGTGCAGTGTGATTTGGGTGGGAGTCGTGGAGACTGCTGCCCTTGAGGTAATGCATTAAAAGATGAGGATGAATGAATTAATTAAAGTTTTGGTGGGTCTAATTTGGCCTGCAGGCCACCAGTTGATGATCATTGGTTTACATTAAGAAATAATAAGAAATAATTTAGTAATACGATTGAATGACTTTATTCTCCTTGTTGGTCATGTTTATTTTTTAACAGAGGTTTTATTGTTGCTGCAGTCAACTTTATTTGATATCCTTTGTCATCTCACCTCATATTTTATAACCCGACTCAGCGTTGAGAGGAGCTGTCATGGAGACTAAGAATCTTCATAATAAAGTAAAGCAAAACAAGCTCATAGTCACAGCAGTAACAATACTAGCGTCCATGTGATGTTAACCTGCAACTCGCAGTTTGTCAGCGTCAATGTCATCAAAAACAAAGAAACTCTGTAAGTCATATAAACAATTAATAACCAAAATCTTGATGGATCCGATGATGTTTACATGGACAGAGACACAGCAAAAGAGTCCGCTGATTTCCCTTTTGTTAATGTGACACTTGTTAAAATTATACACTCGCGTACAGATGGAAAAATAATCCAAAGTGGCTGTCATCATCCTGACACTGTGTGGCCTTTGCAGCAACTGCAGTGGGATGATATAGATTAGACGAGCCGCTGACCCCGGACTCTCTTGTACGACTGTCAGTCAAACATTGCAGAGCTGTGGGATGAACATTGTAGCCAAAATAAAAAGAATCCAAATGTCTCTCTGATGATTAAGGTCACTAATACACACACTGACGCTAAGCCATCAAAACTAGGTCATTTGAACTAAACAAGGTCTACAAGTCAATGTTGTGTCGCTTCAACAACGTCCAGGTTCGTCGTGACTGGTGGCTGCTGCTTCTAACAGTAAAGGGGACAAAGCTGCACTCATTTCTCTGAGGCAACTTGACCTGTTGTTGTCTGTCACTGGTGTGTCTTCAGAGAGATTGAAGCAGCGTCATTAGATGTTTATCCCTGGATCACAGCAATCAAGGGGCTAAACAGTTATTTGCCGCAAGTATCCCTCAGAGCTCAGATGGCTCCAAATGTGATGGAAATGTGTTGGACTAATTTGGCTCTAGTTGGATTGGCTCAATCTAAATCTGCTCATCTGGTGGATAATCCCATGGCTGCCATTAACACAGTGTACTGAGACAGATCTGCCAAACACTCACATGGCTTTTTTTTTTTCCTCCTCCTCGTCCTCAATGATGCTCTTTGATTTATCGTTATGATAGCAAACGTAACCGTGACATAGCCTGTGGTTATCACTGTAGCGTAATGCCATTAACTGTAAGAGCTCTGAGGGTTCCCTAGCGCTGGGTTTTGCTTATGTTGCATGAAAAATTGCTGCACTCTGCCAAAGTCATCAGGTGTGAAGTTTGATAAATCAGGGGGAGATCGGGGGGTGTCAAACATATGGCCCGCAGGCCGAACCAGACACGATAGGAAGACGGAGAATTTTTATGATGTTTGGCAAAATTATATTTGATCAAGTATGAACATTTCTTAAATATATTTGTACTTCTGAGCATTAAATAAAGAAAACATGCATTTCTAGGTGATTATTGGGTGTATTGTGATTTTAGGCCCTAATGGTTCAGGAATCAGACTTGGGTCCAGAGGGTTCCAGGTTCGAATCCACCAGCTGCCAGGTTATCACTGAGGTCCACTGACCATGACATCGTCCCCACTCACTGCTCCCTGGGCAATCAATGTTGCCCACTGTTCACTTTGGTGATGGGTTAAATACAGAGGTCACATTTCGTTGCGTGCAGTGGTTCAGGTCACAGTGTCACAATGACAAGGTCTTTCCTTCCTTATGTTATGGTTGCACTGGTCGGCCCACAAGACACTTAATTAGGCTGTATGTGGCCCCTGGAACCAGAGTTTGACAACCCCTGATTTAGACTGTGTGAACTACTGCATGCAATGTTAAACAAATAATAAACAATACGTAGATTTTGAAAGACAGTTACAGTCTACTATTCTAAAGATTCTCATGATCTAATTCTAAAGATAGAAATTAGGCCAAAACTATGGTGAAGTGTTGTATTTGTGATTCGTGAGTCAGAGTGATCCATGTGTGGACACTGTGGACACACTTTCATCAGCTGTGGCAGGTCAAAGTGACAGCTGGTGTGACATGAGCTTAGGTAGATAAATGCTCTAGAAAAAAGATGAATTGTTTGTTGTATAAAAGCTCTGTTTATAAAACATTGTGTCATCGCCGTAAATGAAAACCTGATCTGACAGATGGTCTGAGCTGCTGCAGTTCACCCACGTTAAGGGCACTTCTAATCCGTGAATTGAGCTCCTGCGGCTAAATGGGATTTTAGGGGCCTTTCCATTCAGATTATTTACATATATAGAAAAACTGGGATTATTTACTGAGCCTTTCTCGTTGTTCTGAAATCCATGTGAGAGTGTACGGGCTGGACACTAACCAGTGGAGTCACCAGCAGGCGACCTATCAGCTCCAAGAAGCACGGGGATGCCTTGTGGAACGCTGTAGCGTGCTCTTTCCTATCGTCGCCTGCTCACACAGCCATGCCGCTGCTGTCACTGGCGCCAGCCTCTTTAGAAGCATCCCTTTGTTGATGTAAAAAAAAACGGAGGCATCACTTCAGATCTGTCCCACCACTGTGATACACAGACTTTGGTGGCCCCAACAGTAGATCTCACTCTGGGAAAGGCTTCAACTTTACTTTATTCTGCTCTGCAGCCTGGATTATCTATCCATCAGCCAGACAAATTCAACTCTGATAATAAGAGTGTTCTTGCTGAGCTCCAGGTTTCATCGCCTTTTGGTAGACAAACTAGGCTATAAAGTGATTAGAAGTGCAGTTAACACCCCTTCACATTCCCAAGTGGATGCTGGTCTCTGAATTCAAGCATCTGTGCTGCCAGCTCATCGTAACTCCATCAGACTCCATCATTTCATACTCCTTCTGGCAGAGACAAGGTGAGACTTCTATTTTTTCTGTTTCTTCTGGTTACTTTTCTGATTTCTTTTCTAAGAAAGTTTTTTTTACTCTTGTCATAACCAGTTTGGATTCTTGTAGAAGAACTCAAACTGTTTCTCAATATTAGAAAAAATGTGTCTTAACCCTGCTGTAATATTAACCTTGCTATAATATAAAAACATTTAAAAACCCATATACAGCATTCAGACTGATTAAAAACTGTAATGTAATTTATTATTTTTTAACTAAAAACTAAAAATACACCATGCATTAATGCAAGCTATGTGAAATGTACCAGGTAACATGTAAAACAAAGAAAAAAGTAACAAAAAAAAGCAAAATTGATTTAATTTTAAATCTGATTTTTTTTTTTTATCCTGGTTTTGTTTTTGTTTCAATTCATTGTTCATTGTTTCATTCATTCACTTATTGTATTGTTTTTGCCTAGAGGTAATATAATATTTTCCACTATTTTCCACTATTAGCAACTGGATCATTGACACAGAACAAAAGCAACAACAGTAAAAAAAAAAAAAAAAAAGGAACAGCGCAAACCTACAGTCGAACACAGTCAGGAAACTTTTGTGAACATTTAAGCTGCAGTGACTGATAAGTGGCAACATTTCCATAATGCTTTTATGTTGGCATGTTGTTCATCTCCCAGATCATCTGCAATCGGCTGAAACACTCGTTCAGACGTGACATCAACACTCATGCAAATTATCATTAAAGGATGTGCAGTACGCACCGGCGCAGATAAGAAAAACTGACATCTGATAAGGAAATGAGAGAAAGGAAGTATAATGTGTGAATAGTTTTATCTGGAACGTTGATCTGACAATGTTGAGAGAAACATCAGGGGCAAAATAGTCATTATATTTTTTTCCTTAAATGACTTCAAATTTGATTTTTTTTTAATTATTTGTATTTTGGATTCTTTTGAAGATTTTCTTCATCATTAACCTACGGTTTAGTGATGAACTGCAGAGAGATTCTTTTTCTTGTCATCAGAAAATGGTATTTGATCTTCTTTACCTTTCACATTAATGAACTTCTGTTTGGGATCAATAAGGTTTTCTGAATTGAATTCAGTTGAATTGAACAGAACATGTATGCATGGACTGAGGAAACTGAATTATTTAGCGTTTTTTTTTGGTGCATTTGTTAAATATATATAATATATAGGGACAGGAGAGAGGGTGAGAGAGACTCGAAGAAACGTCTCAAGCGAATGTTCTAAACCGGCAAAGACAGCAGAGAATCCTAAACACGGTTCATAATTACCAGAACGTAATCAAGAATAAATCATTCATAAGTCAACTCCTAAACAAAATCTGTGCGACGCATGGTCTACATTTTTTCAATTCCAAACCAGGACCTGCTTTTTCTGAACAGTTGTTCACTTTAACAACTGTATCCTCGTCCGTGACAATTGCATGTTTTCATTTTCACAGTGACTGCAAAAAGTTAACAAACATGGAATCGTCTCAAAGTCAATAAATGATCTCCACTCATCAGATAAGAAATTCACTTTTTGCAGTCAACTGGATAATCATACACTAAAAGCGTGACATGTAGTTCATTACAGTTGAGTAGTTCCTGTTCAGGTGTGCAGGTACTTTGTAATATGTGTGTATTTGTCAGTTTGCACCTGTTCTATGAGAACAGTATATTTGTTAATAACTTTTCAACCTGACACTGGTGATTTTCTACGTCAGGGTGTGAAACACAGTTTCACATAAATTTCTCTGAAGTGCTTGTTGTAACTGTTTAACAGTAAAAATACAACTATTAAGTACTTTATTAACACGCTTCTGCAATTGATTATTATGTATTTAGGTGACAAAGATGGATCTGTTAAATGAATAATAATGAGTTTAGAAACAGTAGGGACTTTATTAAAGGCCTCTAAACATTTCTTAATTCCATGCAGGGCACACAAAGTGAATAGGCAGGTTGCATTAGACCAGCGGGCCTTGAGTCCGACTTACGTTGATCACATGAATTTATGACGAAAGTCTGTTGTTTCACAAACAAAATGCACAATTTGATCCACAGTTGGTGGAAAAATTACACTTCCCTCTATCCACAGACGCTACTCACTGCAGTCCAAGAACTGCAGTTAAGCAGCTCACTAATTTAGGCTACAACAGTTAGAGGAAGTAGAAACAACTGTGACCTGACCTGCTTTACAGCATCAAGTATAGACAAACAGACACACTTACAAAAAGAATCGGATGGATGGATGGATGGATGGATGGATGGATGGATGGATGGATGGATGGATGGATGGATGGATGGATGGATGGATGGATGGATGGATGGATGGATAGATAGATAGTAGATAGATAGATAGATAGACAGACAGACAGACAGACAGACAGACAGGTAATCTTGCTCTATGTTGACGTTAGTTATTATTGCTCGTGTGATCCCAGGGTGTGTCTAATAAACTTAATGTCTCCATTTTGATAAGAGGTGTTTGCCCAAAGTAAACATGCAGCTTTCTTCTCCTCCCTACAGGGTGCACCCATTAATCATTTTAAAATCCTGCTGCCTGCTGTGACCTAGTTGAACTTTGCTTGGTTTTATCTTTTAATACTTCAATTTGCTTAAAATATTATGATAGGGTCTAGGGTCCATACTTTTTTTTTTATTTTGGAAGGTGCAATTCAAATGACCTGGCTAAGTGATATACTGAAACTCTTCGTTCCCTTAACCGTTTCCATGTCACAGGGGCAGCAGGCTCCACCGCTGCCACCCAAATCACACCACTCCATACTGAATCAGAATGTGAGCCTTCCTGTGGGTGGTGAGCCCACTTTTATGATCAGAGCAACTCAGTGGCAACCTGGTGGATTAGAATCTGAAGAATATTTCTACAGAAATATTTAGATTACAGCATCTAAATACATCCAGTTTATGGTATTATGTCCATAAACTAGACCTAATTCATATATACGTCATATATTTGGAAGATAATTAATTTACCAACATATGTGGCCTTAATATCTACATGTATATATGTATATTTGTGTATTTATATATGTTATTGGGTCCTTTGTCCTGACCTCACCAATCACAATCAGCAAGTGCCCTTGTGACCAGCAGATGAAGATGAATATATCTGTATTGGTTAATATATATTTTATAATTATTAAAATATACACACAGTATATCTGGTAAATCGGAATGCAGTTCACTTACTGGGCAGCCCTGTTTTCCATCCATAGACAAATACAGTAAATACTCTTCACAGCAGACTTTTGAAAAAATATGTATTTCTTACTATAGTTCCTTCCAAGACTCAGTTCAAAAGGGTATTCTCTGCAATTAAGTGGAGTATTGTATCCGTGGAGCTGCATCCCTGCCACCTACTGGGTCTGTTTTCCACTTGTCTCGACCCATAAGCATCAGGATCCATGTAGAGTAAAGGAGAATCCATGGGATTGAATGAACACAGAATCATATACTCCCTGTGGTCTAATAGAATGATTGAAACAAAATTTTTATGTTCAGTTTCTATTTACTCTGCCTAATATTGGGCTTCGTTATGACAACAAATACATCGGCAGCAAAGGAGAGACTGATCGAGAAAAACAGACTGCGGCAGATAACAGAGTGTACTGCATTAGTTGTTGGAAGCCAAGAACAATGACCTGCTAATTAGGTTCCTTAATTACATTAGGTTGATCCTAATAATTATAATAATGAAAGAAAAACAAAACTGCAAATGTAGGTAGCAATACAATGAGATTATTTTTACTTTTTAAACACTAATGTTTACACAGTACAGTTATGGGAAGAAATAATTGAAAAGCAAAATGTGTTGTTGTTTTATTGGGAGTTAATAATTATTATGATGATCACATAGACGTCATATTAAGGATTGGATGATATTTTAGGGCGAGGCGTCAAACACCAACAAAATAGCTGCTAACAAAAAGAGGTTAGGAAAATAAATGAAACCATGAAGAGTATGCCTGACATTTATGG
>JAFBJS010005288.1:0-26210 GCA_016785265.1 Paraplagusia blochii
ATAGATAGATAGATAGATAGATAGATAGAACTTTATTAATCCCTCAGGAGTGTCCTTTGGGAAGTTATGGGCTGTATTATTTTTAGTTTTTTTACAGAGATACTGTGTAGAAAAAAGTAAGGAATCGAAGTCTAATAGTGCTGATCTACCAGTAAATTGCACAAGTAGTTCTGTTAGATCCTGAAGAATACGTGACAAAATAAATAGTAAATAAAATGTAATTATATTTATATATATACATATATATACATATGCATTGTATATATATATATATATAATATGTGTGTAAATACATACAGTATATATACCTTATACCTATAAATGTATAAATGACAAAATAAATGGTATATATGTATGTATATATATATAAATGTATGTATAAAAACAAATGTACCGTTAGTATTATGTATAAGATATAAATGTATATATGCATATATGTATACATTTATATATATATGCATATATATACATTTATATATCAAATATACATTATATATACATATACTTTTATATGTATATATATAAATGTATATATGAATATATATACATTTATATATCAGAATACTTTATACATATATACATTTATATATACCTTATACATAACACTAACGGTACATTTGTTTTTATACATACATTTATATATATATATACACATATAAATACATATACATACATATATATTTGTTTTGACAAATAAGTATAATGATAATTAATAAAATAACAAAAATAGCTCAAGAGGCAGTAATAGTTTTTGAAATTGAAGAAAATCAAGGTGGTTTCACGAAATATTAAAATGTTACCTTAGATCAACTGAGAGAAATTTTGCTGTTTGGTAGAAAAGAACTAACCTCAAATTGAAAACAATCCCACTGACTGAATTGGGACTAAGTCCAAGTTGCCACTTAGTCAACAGACTGAGACAAATAGTAAATCAATAGAAAACCTGGCTGGACCTGTGTATTCAACTCCACATCAACTCAGCCTTAGACTGAATTATTTGCTGAGTGACTTTGCTTGTGAAAATATAGGGTTTAATGGAACTTAAATTATTCTGAGATGACATTCGGTGTATTTGTTTCCAAAAGCATTTTTGTTTCAAATGCAACAAATAAATTACGTTTAGTAAATGAGCCAGAAGTGAACTACAGTAGGTAAAGGAAAAATAAGGCCTGGGGACCAGATATGGTCTGTTTGGCATTATAATCTGGCCCACTAAAATTTCTTTACTTTCCTTCATTTGTGTCTCGCTTACC
The DNA here is from genome assembly GCA_016785265.1 of Paraplagusia blochii. Taxonomy (NCBI): domain Eukaryota; kingdom Metazoa; phylum Chordata; class Actinopteri; order Pleuronectiformes; family Cynoglossidae; genus Paraplagusia; species Paraplagusia blochii. Next base: position 1,254 of record JAFBJS010005288.1, read on the forward strand.
GGGTCACAGGGGCAGCACAGTCTCCACAACCACAGCCCAAATCACACTGCACCGCACTGTTAACCTTCTTATGGGTGGTGAGCCCACTGGAAGTCAAAAATAAGGGACTTTTTTATGTTTCTGCTTTGCCCTGAAGTATTTCCATTTATTTCCACTATAAACAACATAGAAAAACCTATAAACACATTAACATGCCATCTGAGCCTGACCTGGTTTGCTTGTGAAAATTTAAGACCCACTGTGGGACTCGCAACTCAAAAAGTTTTCCCACGCCTCAACTCCTGCACCAGAACCGGGCTTACTAGTTGTGATATGATTATTATTAAGCTATCAGTCTTTTTCTAAAAGTTAGACCTTTCTGTCCATTACTTTCCCTTTTTTCCCTACAATGGAGGAGTTTTAATGTGTTTGTATGCAGGCATATGTAGTTGTTTATGTGATTCCTCACACATGTCGGCCGGCGGGCACGAGTGTGTTTTTTTTATTCCATCCACACCCTGTCATCTCTGCACTCCTGCTGTGGCAGGAGCAGGCCTGGAGTCAAAAGTGCAAGTGTCCCGCTTGGCTGATGAATCACAGAAAGGCAGCGTTCCCTTCACTGTTTGTAAATATGTGGTTACTCTAATTGAACGCAGCTCCACTTCCCAACCACTTTCATTTGTCCCTCTTTGGTGTGTGTGTTTGTGTGTCTTCGTGGCCACAGCTGCAGTTGCATGTAGCATTTTTATACAAAGAGTGGGCAGACTCACATAAACAACGTCACACAGGTGCACAATCGCACATCTGGGATTCACCTGGTGAATTATTATGCCTCCGCTGCCTCGTCTCACAAACTCTCAGCGAGTAACCTTAACTTGGCTCAATAATTACAGGCTGTGTGATCCCTGTGTAGAGCCTGTGGTTTGGCTGGCCCGCCTTTCCCTCGATTAAGACACTTAGTAACATATGTCATTCACTTAGCCATTTACTTGGAGTTCACGTTGTTGAGACGGCAGCTTTGTCTTGACGGAGAGTGCCAGCAATCACAGCAATCTTCTGTCCTTTTTCTTTTATGTCACACAGATTACAAATATAGATGTGTTCAAAGATGGATGAAAGTGGAAAATCTATCCATCATATTATTCTGGAAAACTTTGTCTATTTGATACCAAAAAAGCAAGTATCTACAAGTAACTCAAGTAACTGATGCCAAAGACACAATAATTTTTTTTTTTTTTTTTTTTTTTTGTTTTACTGTTAATGATGTTTACATCTAGATGTGTATAAGAGACAGGTTCAAAGATGGATGAAAGTGGAAAATCTATCCATCATATTATTCTGGAAAACTTTGTCTATTTGATACTATAAGGGCAAATACCTACAAGTAACTCAAGTAACTGATGCCAAAGAGACAATAATTTTGTCTTTTGTTGTTTTTTTTTCTGTTTTACTGTAAAGCACGTGTGTCAAACATAAGGCTTGTGAGCCAAATTTGGCCCATGGAGCCATAAAAGCATTTCACTTATAATAACGTTCATGCTGCTACATTTCTTAACTCGATAAATGTTTTATTCCTAGAACAATGTAGAATGTTTGTTTGATTAAACAATAACCTTATGCAGAAACATTTTTAATACGTTATAAAGAATTTATATTTTATGTCTTCCAGTTACAACTGCCTGACTTTAAAGTGAAATGTGTCGCTGACTGACCGAGTTTCACACCCTGTTGTAGAAATAACAATGAATAAAACATAAACCCTACATATGTCTTTACTTCATTAGTTGGTCATGAACCCTATTACACACGTGCACGAGCACAACAAGACCTTGTTCTGATGTTCTGCTCTCTTGCTCATTTCCTTATTTCCTCATGTTAGGATTAGGAGGACTCTTTGGAGTCCTGTCACCACTTAGGTTATTGGATAATTGTGTGAATTACTGTGCATGTGGATCAGAGCACGTGTGGGCTAGAAGAACAGAAAGCGCCTGCCTGGAGTTTGCAGTCATTAGAGCAGATAAAAAGAGCACTTGGTCAACATGCAGCTAAATGTCAGGCTGAGTTACAACCGCAACAGAATGCATGTTTGCAGAAAGAAAGTGAACACGGTTGTTAGTTGTACTCCCAGTCTGCAGGTATCAATATACAGACACACAATGATCGCTGCCTGGCTGTATTACCGTTATTTGTCCTATTCATGAACACGGAACCTTATTTTTTAAAACCCTAAGATTGTGTCGTTTGTAGACGTCGGAGTAAGATGACAAGATGATGTCATGAACATAACTCATGCTCACATTGTATGAAAGAAAAAAAACTTTCTGACGAACCCTGTATTATTTTTTTATCTTACTTTTTTTGTCTAAGGTCTAATGTAACCCCATGTACAGGTTTGCACTGATACAGTACTATCAGGGCGGGGGCAGGGACACGTAGGTAGGCGGTGTACAATTTCTGATCAAACAATGGGGGCTTTATCAAAGTCCCAAGAAGTCACACTGCACCGAGGAAGTGAAGGAAAAAAGGCACTGATAGAGAGAGCAGGCCAGGAAGTAGTCAGAGAGATAAAAGTCCAATGGAATAAGAACTCAAGGAAAAAAGGTTAGGCTAAAAGCTGGAGCCACTCTCTTACCCACAATCCTCCAATTCAAGCAGAGCGACATGCTAAGAAATGCATGTTGTTGCCTGTCTGCATCAGTGTCTGTATTGACCATTCCTTTAGATGCATCTACAATGTCATTCATTCAGTTAGTCTCACTGTTGACCAACTAAGTCCATCCTAAAAGTCCAGGTTTTTGGACTATGGGAACACATTAATTTGCATGTCTGTCTGTGTTGTGCTCTGTCTCCACGTAGGACAGTGTGCAACCAGTCGTTTGTCCCTGTCGTTGACACAATACCATGCACAGAGCCCCTGTAAGGACCTGACCTCTGTTTGGAACAAATCACCCCTGTGTCTCCCCTCCTCCTACTCCTCCTGCATATCCTGCCTGCTCCGTCTCTTCAGGAAACACTCCTCCTTTCTTCCTTCCTCTGTCCATCCCTACTTTTTAACCTGACATCACTGCTGTCTGGGACGTAATCACTCCCCTGCCTCCGTCCTTTTTCTATCAACTAGCATTAAAGAGTCATTGATTGAGGCCTTTTCTCCTTTTTTCTCTGAGTCTTTGTGCACCTCCAGTTTCTAGTTTTGTTTGTGTGTGTGCCTTGTCCATACAACTGTGTTGTTGTATGTCTGAATACATTTCTGTTGACTCTCGCCGCGCTGGCTCTGTAAAGGCTTTCATTGAGACAGAGCAGGTGGGCTGTGTCTCTGTCTCACTCCTTCCTCTGGATGTCTGACTGGGTCAGGCAAAGGGCAGACATACAGACTCTCTACTGTTGATGCCAACTGGAGCAGAATATGCCCCTCACTAATTGGATTTAAAAAATATATTTAGGTTATAGTGTTGCATTTAAGTTTAATAATTCTATTGGTATAATTCCTCTACATTAGGCCATGGTTTCAAATATCCAATATTGCTGTTGAAATGTGTAAATATATATGCAGTAATATTAGTAGACAACATATGTTATCAGTCAATAATTAGCATAATTTTTAAGATCTGTAGGAATCGTTATTGATTTTTTCCCCCCAATAATGAAAACATGACTTGTTGTTGGCCAAATCATGTGTATCTGTTATTATGTGTCTATTTAATTGAATGTCACTAGATGGCAGCATAGCAGCTCATTAAAATTATCTTATAGTTTTACAGTTGTTTGCATAGTTAAATAAATGAATGTCATTGGACATATATTGGTTGACGTTGGAACTGAAAATAATGTGTTTTGACTATATTGCCACATTAGATATCACACATACGTATTCAAATATATATATATGTCTAAGAATATATATATACATAAATGTGAAAAAAAATGAATCAAAACAATTTACAAAATGTGTTGAGCCAAATGTGTGAAAGTGAGAGTCACTAGATGGCAGCATAGCAGCTCATTAAAATTATCTCATAGTATTACAGTTGTTTGCACAGTTAAATAAATGAATGTCATTGGACATATATCTCGGTTGATGTTGAAACTGAAAATAAGGTGTTTCGGCTAATTGACTATATTGGCATATTAGATATTACACATATGTATTCATATATATTAATATATATTAATATATATATACATATATGTGAAAAAAAAAGAATCAAAACAAATTACAAAATGTGTTGAGCCAAATGTGTGAAAGTGAGAGTCACTAGATGGCAGCATTGCATCTCATTTCATTCATCGCCGGCTAATACATTTGTTTGTACATAAAATAAACATATAACCAGGTGTAGGCTGTTAAATGGAGGAATCAAAAATGTGTTCTTTGGACTATATTGTGTGTATGTATATAAATCCAGACACATATCAAGTGGCCCCTCAATCTTCCCCACTTCCTAAGTCTCCCTCTTTCACTGCTGTCTCTCACGTGGCACATAATCAGCAGGTGCGTCAGTATTTTTGCCACAAATCTCCCAAGTGGATTACATCACCACATCTTTTAACCGTCTGTCACGACTATCATCCTGACTGACTTCATGCATTACGTGCAACCTTTTGTCAATGTCGGTGGGTTGAAGTGAGTCATTCACTGTGTATGGACGCGGCCCGTTATATCCGAACACGTACAGATTTTCTTTCAGGCCGCTTTGTTCTTGCTGTCTGCGCATACAGTGCGTATCATAGTAGAGTCATTACAGGAACGCAGCCACAAAGTGACAGTTCTGCTCGGGGTGGGTAGAGAAGAATTAAAAGAGGGAATGAAAAGGGACAGAATAATGGAAAGCTGAGAGGAGTGAACAGTAATTGCAGGAAGAGGGGATTAGTTTATTTTGTCACTGTTCCCAGTCCTAAGACGCTTGGACCAAGGCCCAAGATAAATCATTTCGTTATGACCTCACCAGAGCCCCAAGTGCAGATGGTGTGTGCACTGCAGTAAATATTCATTCATCACCACCTATTAAACTCATATGTACTGTGGCTTATGAGGTACTGTAAAGAAAAAGACGTTTTCTTCCCTCCCTCTATGTCCAGCCCTTCAAGCGAAAAAACTATAACTCATCGTATTTGAAACCTCAACCCTAATCAACCTAGTTTTGCACTACGCGCTGTTTACAGAAACTCAGCAACAACAGCCTTAAACATGCTGTTGGCGAAAAGAAGCAATATAGGTATCCATAAATACACCAAGTTGCAGTATAGGTACTGTGGAAATGTTCCCCTACTCCATGTGTTGGACAGTTTTGTTGCAAAGCACTGAAATAAGTAGCCACGCTACATAAGCGGAGGCTTTTATAGGTGTAATTATAGCTTAAGTAGTTAAAAAAAAAAAAAAGCTGCGGAATTCCTCATCCTAAATGCAACCGTTACTCACAGCCTCAAAATATTTTAGTAGTAAATTGTGGGCAGAAGCCACAGAGCCGTGAGGAGATAAAAGGACAAGAAAGAATAATATGGAGTTTGTGACAAAGAGCGAGCGCTGCTGAGGCTTTGAGAAATGAAAAGCACATTTTTATTGTTTCAATCTGTCATCTTGACGTACCACTCCTTCTTTGCCTGACTCTCCATCCCTTCATCCGTCTACAACCCTCGCTCTGCCGTGTGTTTATTTTTCTGCCTTACAGTTTCGCTCACATATCCATCCAGCTCCTCGCTCTCTTTCCGTGTCAGTTACATCATGAATACTTTGCTTTGCCCTCATTGTTTTTCAGGGATGGGAAACCTCTGCTTTTGATTACTCTTTGTGCTTACAGTTACTTCTTTAACATAAATAAAACTCACACAAATGCATGCAGGGTTTTGTTAACAAGATCAAATCTTGTGCATTTTTTTGTTGATTCAATGAGTCACTTTTCCATTGGCTTTATTTGTTTCTCCGTCTCTAACTTTTTTTAGCAATAGTCAAGCATGGGAACACAGTGGAGAAGATTTTCAGGACTGCAGGGAGACCTTCTAGCACACAAACCAAACTTTACAAGCAGTTAGACATTAGTGAGAAATACTATCCTCCATGTTCCATGCCCGGACTCAATGTGAAGCTTTTAAAAGAATATGTTTAATATCTCAGCTTTGATAGAAGATATAATGTTTTCATAAATGGTTTCAGTAACGAATGCTGTGGTATAGTAATTTTTCATGCATATAAATAGATAGATAGATAGATAGATGGATAGATGGATTAATTGATAGATAGGTCCATGTATAAAATATAGGAATGAACATTTTAAAGTAAATAAGTGGCGTTTTGACCCAGCGACTCTGTCGTGGGTGTGGAACTCCAGGATTTATCTCCTGGGCAACACTGAATCCCAGTATGGTTAGACCTTTCCAGTAACCTGCAGGAAAGTTCACAGTGTGATTTGAGTGGCAGTTGTGGAGACTCCTGCCCCTGTGAACCCAGTAACGGATGAGCTAAGATGGATACTAGATTGGTGGAAGATAAATGTATGAATGAATTACTACTACTAATAAAAACTAAGGTTAAGCATTTAAAAATTGTTAAGTAAATGTGTTGACAAAAAGAAAAAAGTAGGGATATCTGATATTATCGGGCAAATATCAGCAACTTTTTAAAAATCAGAGCATATCAGTATCGGTTTAGCCACCGATATTCAAAATCCGATGCTGTAAATACTATTTGCCCATTATTGTACTTTCTATAACTTATATTGAAGTATTGTGTTACTCTTGTACACAGTTATTTATGGAATGCCTTTAGTCTGGTATCACACGAATTCAGGGGAAATCACCTGCATATATCGGTATCAGTTAATATCGGTATCGGAAATGTATTTAGGCAATCTATGGAATATCGCATATCAGCAAACATTATTAACGAGTCCCACTATGCAACTGGACATCATGTTCCACCGTCTCATCCAAGAGACGCCATCAGTTTGAGTCTCAGTTCCTGTTCCTTGTTGATCTTGTTTTCTCTTTTCAGTATTGGTCATAAAAGATAGAATCTTAGTAAAAAACTATTTGATTTTTGTGAATCTTGAACTCTGAGGAGTCCTCCTGGTGAGATGATGGGAGGAGCAGTGGCAGAAGAGGAGAGCCCTAGTGGGTCTGGGTGTGACAGCGTGCACCGTCCCAGTTTAAATAATACCCAGTTCGTTCACCCATTTATGCAGTGACACGTGTTTAGACACACACTTGTGCTGGTGTGAGAGATAGATCGGGGCAACATGTCCGCCAGCTGTTTGTTCTCCCTTAAGGGGTGTCTGCCATCTGACTGACAGGTGAGGATGCCTGGAGCTGAGACCCACAACACAGCTGGTCCAGCCCAGATGTTAGGGAGGGACAAAAGAGGGTTGTATTAATGCGACTGTAGTTCATTATTTCTCCAGTAGTTTCACATAAGATTTCACGAACAATTTGCAAGTCAAAGTCCTTGATTGTGATTGGCTCTCCTTCCTCAGACTGTGAACCACTTGAACCGACCAAATTTTACCGTATGCATTTTCTCTCTGTTTCCTCCCCCCTGCTCTGTGTCTCCCTCTCTTTATTACCTTCCCTTCGTCAGCTCTCTCTCTCTCTCTCTCTTCTTTTCCACATGAAGCTGTTTTTCATAAACACCAATACAGCCTGGAATAGCATTCCCCCGGGCGGTTCAGGGTGAAACACAAGAGTTTTCTGAGCTTTAGCCAAACAGATGCTGGCTCTTGGAGTCCTACCAGAAACAGGCCATCATGGCTTTTCTTTTCTCTTTATCTCTCTCACCCACTCTCTCTCTTTGTCTCTCTCTCTCCCTCTCTTCTTTTTCCTCTTCTCTTTGTCTTTAAGTTCTCTGTTTTTCTCACATTTGTCATTTTTCCCCCCATATTTCTATCTCTTCAAAATTGACACCTTATGATGATTGATGCTAAACATTTGGTACAAAATTATTAAAAATCTTGTTCAAACTATGACCAAAAAAATAGTGACGTGGCATTACATTTGGTGGAGTTCCTTTTGCGTTTTGTCCTCCTGTCTTAGTCCATGTAAATATTGTGAGACAGTGTTTGTGTAACTGCCTCTTTATGATGTTTTTGACACACCTAAATAAAGCAGAAATATTTTTCATTTCCAACTGAAGCTGCAGCTTCACTGTTTATTTCACCGTCTCCATAATCTCCTGGTTCACTGCTCGTCTCACTCTGTCTTTCTCTGTCTTTCTTGTTAACTCAGTCTTAAATGTACTTGAACCCAGGGACCCCGCTCCGTCTGGGGGGTTAAACGCAGCTACATGTGTGCTCATATACAGTGTGTCTGTGCTCAAGTCTGTTCTTTTGAAATCCCCTTCTAATGCTTACACACACACACACACACACACACAAGCAGAGCGCTATAGGGCCCAGTGTTTGGCAGCTGTTCAATATGACGTCTCCGGCGCTCTGACTGCCCGCTGCAGTGTTCACATCAGCTGCCAGTCGCAGTCAAAAAATTGGAGAATTTTGTATTTTAAAAAATGAGAAACAATTGGGTTAATTCTGATTTGACTGAAGCTTTTTGGGAAGTTAATCGTATCCGTCTGTGTATTTATATTTATTTGTTGACTGGAAGACAAATACAGCTGAACACTGATGACCTGTTGGTCTGGGACATTTTAATAATTCGGAAAATTAAGGTCAGAACTCCTGTGGATAATCATTGGTGAAACCTATGGAATTGCGTGTTCCGTTATAGGTTTGTTTAACATGCAGTGTTGACTATGCCAGGCATTACATGAGTGTTGAGAATTCTGGGAATCAGTTCAGCTAAGACTATGTCCTCTATGTCCTCTATAGTGTTCAGACATCGCCTCCAATTTGTTTACATGCTGCAGATGAAGCTCAGTTTACACCACTAGGGATTTGAGTGAATAAACTCTAAACATTGAACGTGAAGTTCTCCAGTCCAGTATTTCTGTCCTTTGTGTTTAGTCAACAGACCTTAACTGAACAAAGAACGAGAATCAGATATTGAAGGTTTTTAAACAGGATGTGATACGTTGATACTGTTAATGGTAAAAGTTAAACTGTAGATCTGAGGTTCACATCAGTGTTAAATGTTCAAGACAACAATTTAATGAAAAACTACGTCTGGTTTATGTAAATACTGTTATCAGTCTGTCATATACTCTACTGTAGAAACAAACTAATAATCGTGTCAACTAAGTCAAAGTAAATATATCGTCAATATTATCAAAGTTGGTAGATCACTGTGGTATAATCATTTAAATCAGTGGTTCCCAACCACTGGGATGGGGACCGTTATTGGTCCGTCGGGGAAATGGTGTTGGGCCACAGAGAAATAATGTTTCCTTTTGACCCCATCTGTCGATAACTTATCAACAAAAGAACTGACCAATAGAATGGCTAGGATTCCATCATCAATAATACAACTATATTTGATTAGGAAATATTTTCTCAGTGAAGACAACAACAATAAACTCAAAATGACGCAGAGTCATTAATTCAAGATTCTAACTTTTTATACTGATCTGGTAGCAGAAAATTATAGCCTGTTGTGCACTTGAGAAATCCTTGTTGTGCCCATGCACAGTTGATTAGGGTAGGAAGATTTTATAGGTAGGAAAATATTTCAGAACACCGGAAATATAATTTCATTAAAAGGTATTTATCTGCAACAACTTAACGGAAAATAGTGAAAATAGTACGAGACATTTAACTCTGTCCGTGGCGCAAATAAGTTTGTGTAACACTGATTTTTAAAAGAGCTTCTGTACTTCATGACTTCATTACCGCATAAACGTCAAAACCAAATGTTGTTGAGCTAATTCACAGTTGCATTGGAGTTAACAGAGAAACCAACAAGCCCAGCTCCCTGATGTGACTCTACTTTGTAAAGCTTAAAGTATGAATCTTTAGACAACAATTCTTTGTTAACAATAAATAAAAAAACTTGTTTAAAGTCCTGAATTCTGACAGCAGATCTTCAGGCCTTGTGCAGACAGTCTCTGAACACCAACCTCTGCTTTCATTAGCCAGAACCACAAGACCTTCATGACTACAATTGGCCAATTTGTTTGCCCATAAATGTCACAAATATTGCTGTCTGTATTAATGGGGCTGACCGTGGTCAGCCTCGGGGTTAGACGGTCAGCGGCGGCCTCAGCTTGGCAAAGCTAACGGTCACACTTTCCTCTGAGGGCAGGGGCTGTTGTTATTGGAAAAGCCTGGTTCTCCACTTGACCGATGACTCCATTGACTGTCCACACCGTGGAGAATATCTGACTGCTCTGTTGTTTTATACAATTTAACATTAATGTTATCCATTACTGTCCTGCATGGTTTGACATCTGAACATATCCTTCGTTTTTGTAACTCAGACTTTGACAAACTAGGGACCGTGGTCCGGTTTTTGGCTTTTTAATCTGCCCTGTTGAAATTGTCAAAATGTTGTTATTGATTTTCCATATTATCATTGCACCTCAGCCTTTTCTGCATTTAAATTATCTCCCAAAGAGATGAGACAGAAAAGGCTAAAAGCATTTTAAACTGCATGCAAGACTTTATTTTGGTGGGTAACGAAGGGCTCTAGGGTTCGCAAAGCTTTAGGTTTGAATCCAGCAGTTGCCAGGTTACTACAGAGGCAAGCACCCAACCCACAGAACTGGGCTCACCACCCACGGTGTAAAGCAGTGTGATTTGGGTGGCAACTGTGGAGACTGCTGTCCCAATGACAGCAGTCTCTCGACCCAGTCTGCCGAACAAATTTTAGGAACCAATGTTGCCTGCTTTGTTACCAGTTATTTGAATATTCCATCTCTGATTCTTCTTCTTTGTGCATAAATGTGTAAACAAAAGGACGGGTTTTTCACCGTCCTTTAATTATCTGCGTTCTCTTGAGCAAAGAACTTACGAGTTCCAATGAAATTACGTCTTTTGCTTTTTAGTTCAGACTATTCTCTCCACTGCCTAATTGACAGATTGTTGTGTTCATAAAGCTGCGGCGTTTGTTCTTAATTGCCATTGAGGTGTTTCTCCAGAGGAAAGACTTGGCTGTAAGAAGAATGTTTGTTATCACTGTTATATCAGTGGTGCTTTCAGAGGAGTTGGCAGGCTCACTCACTATCACTTTGTGGGTGTGATGCACGTGCGCTTGCATGTTTATATGTGTGTCTTTCTTTATTATCTTTATTTTTTTCTTGTTTTTATTTTTTATTTAATTGGCTGTGAAATTGCACAGCCTTCCACTAGAGAATCTCAATTTGTTTTATGTTCTAAAAAAATGTAGAGCACTGGGAAAAACAAGTGAGACAACTTTTACACCAGTATGAGAGAGAAGGAGCTGTTTGAATATGAATAACATAGAAAATCTGAGCTTTTTTAAAGGACTCAGTTATTTATTTGAGGGGAATGAATGAATGTCCTGTACTGTATGTTATGCATTCCATGGATTTACAATCACATATGCTGTAAACCATTAAAAAAATTATGTTTATTATATGTCATTATATGGTTATTTGTTGCCAGGTGGTGGGGGCAGCAGTCTCCACCACTGCCTCCCAAATCACATTGCACTGCACTGTCCTTCCTGCGGGTGGCGTGCCCACTATAATGCAGCTGTCCTAACTAGGTTTCAAACTTACCCAGGAGATGAACAGACAGAGACATTGTCTTTGGGCGGACAATAAATGGCATTTTTAATATTCATTTATCTTCATCCTTTAATCTGTTGACGTCTCTCATTGGCAGAAGTCTCCACAACTGCCTTCCAAATCACACTGCACCTACTGTAAGCCTTGCAGATCCAAGTCCTTTTCTTAGTCACTGCTGCCCTACTGTTAGTATTATAAAACTTTAAGGGAAACAAATTAAATTTAAATTTCTATTCTATTTCTATGGAATTCCACTACAGAAAACCATACTTCATGGTGTTTTATAAACGTATTTTTCTGTTCCACGACATGCTAAAAAATGACATTAATATTGAAACAAGATAATTGATATTTTTTTAAATTAAAGGGGTTTACGGTCATGAAGACACATGAACTATGGGTCAGGATTGGCTGTGTCATATGTGTCCCCTGAAGAGCATTTGGGGTGAACCTAAGACCGAGCTCAGAAGAACAGAAAAATTGCAAATTCTAAGCTCCAACTTGGATATTTTCATTCTAAATCTATTCCAGATGGTGGAGTCAATAGAACAAAAAAAAAAAAATTAACCACTGCACCGTTAAATTTTTTCATCTCAAATGTACTTCGACTCCAAGGTTCCAGTATATATCAATTCAGTCTGCACGGCTCCTGCCTCACAATCATCCATTAAAAAATTGTTTGTAGCTTGAATAGTTCTGCACTGCATTTAATTTAGCTGTTTACATAATAATTAACTTAGAATATTTTCATGGAGAGTGGTGCAGAGCAATGTGTTTAAATGCAATAATTATTGTCATAAAGCTCTAAGATCAACTTTGTGTACAGTGCAAGAGTTAAACTTACAGCCACAGCTCTATATTTCACTTTAATTTCTCCCCCTTGTCAGATCCCTCCCCCTGGTCTCGTCCCCCTGCCTTTCTCTCTGGCCATGGTTTCCCTTTCTTTACAGTTTACAGAGTTTAGTGTGAGCCAGCTGAGATGCTTGGCCCAAGGCCTTACTGCGTGCCAAAAAAAGCCACCTGGTGGTGGAACAGCATACCTGCAGTTCTTCTTTATCTTACCTTTTATTATCATGATTTTTATTTGCAGCATTTGTTTTAATGGAGAAGCTGGAGCTGAGGTTTCAATGCCTTCATCAACACCAATTTATTGTACATTTACATCATTTACATGTTAACAAACTGTCAGGGCTCCCAACTATGCTGGGAGCTGGTTAGGTGGGAATGTAAAGTATTATTCTTATAAAAATACATGTTATATTCATACAAAATACATTATTAAATTAATTGAATTAAATAATTAAATTATTTTCCTCTATGAAATATTTTTAATTTATTGAAATATATTTTTTTATTTTTTTCAATTTTTATTCCATTTTCAGATCTTTATATTGTGTTTTCACTTTTAAGGCAAAATCAGGTTTTAATAAATTTTACTTCTCTATTTATTAGAGATTTATTTACTATTTTTATAACTCTACTTCTATTTATTTATTCATTAGATTTAGAAAAAATATTTATTGAAAATAATATTTAATGTAAAGTAAAATCTAAGTTTAAATTCTATGTATATGCACACACATAATAATAATAATAATAAGTATTATTATTATAATAATTGTTGTTGTGATGGTCTTCTGGTTGACGTGCAGCCATCTTGGACTCTGTGTTGATGATAATGATGTCATACTGATCCTCATCTACAGCCTCTTCATAATAAGTCAACAGGCTGTGTGAAGAATAGGTAATGATTAAATGATGAAGTCATTGAGATGAGGAGCTCTAATTAAACCAGTCATCAGCTTCAGTGCAGTCTTCTCTAAGGTTCATGGACCAACTGCAGGTACCAACACATCGTAGCCGTTAAAGTTAAGTGCTGGAATTCTAACGCAATAAATCTTTAGTTATCACTGCTTTTACCGCGAGACACTAAGACAACCGTCTGCAGAACGTGGGACAATATGGACATTATATAAGTTTTAGTCGCTCAAAGTGTAGGTTGAAAATACAATACAATTATGTCATGTGTTTCTAACTGGCTGTGCATGGGCATTTAGCCAATCCCGTATCCACGGAGCTGTAAGCAACACCTACTCCTTTACTGTCAGCCTCTCTAAATAAACTCTTCCTCCCGTCGCTGCCAACAAACGCCGTCTATTCAGCGGCCCTTCCATTACTTCAGTCTCCCAGCTTTGTCATCTTTCTTTCCTCTTTTTGACCTCACTCTTTGCTTTTGTTTTTCCACGCCGTCTCCTCTTGCTGCTTTCCTTACTCCTGGTATAGTAGCCACCTCTCCTGGGCCTTCTTACTGTGGTGCGGTGCTGTTGGCAGAGCAAAGGCACAGGCGGCACACAGACGGGAGCACAGATGGGCAGCAAGCTGTGCAGGGTGGCAAGGCACACCTGCTACACACACACACACACACACACACACACACACACACACACACACTTATAGAACCTAACTCTGCCACCTTGCCACACAGCCTGTTTGGCACAGTGATACAAACATAAATGCACACAACACACTTCAAACATACTGTACATACAGACATGAATATATGCAGTGTTAGATTTTTAAATGAAAATATGAAGTGTTTAACTTATATATGGTATTATTTTCATTATATAGATTAGTGAATGATTCACATCTTCATTTAGAGTCTGCCTCCAAGTAGGTTTTGTTTTTCAATTAAGCTCAGAATGTTGAAAAGCTCTCCAATAAAAGCTCCCTCTTTCATAAAATAAAGTGAACACACACAGATATTACAGTAATAATACAGATATTAGACAAAATAAGGCCTGAGGGCCAGATGAGGCCCAATTGGCATTTTAATCCGGCCTGCAAACATCTTAGAATTAATTTATCTGATTTTTGCACAAATCATCCGTCCATCTTCTCCTGAAGTGACTTGTCCCCTGTGTTAAATTTCAGTATCTATATTAGTTCAGGAGGTTAAATATCTTGGTAAGAGGGATTATGGGAAATAAAAATACCAGAGGGAAAGACGATAAAGACGAGGCGGAGACAGCAGGGGGTAGTGGGTAGGAAGACATGTAGGACTTTATGATTATGAAACAGACAGACAGACAGACAGACAGACAGACAGACAGACAGATAGACAGACAGAATGCTAGGATAACAGTGGTTTGGTTTCTGATTCTGAAAAAAAACGCCTAGTGACTAGTCCAGTAGATTCTGAACTACACTCAGGATCTCAGATGCAGATCTCAGTTCAAAGACTCTCTGATCTTGGACCCTGACATCTGACCTATCAAAACAACATTTGACCATTTCAACCTTTAGATTTCAGGTGGTTGTGAGAACCTCCACTGACGCCTTCAACATGAAAAAATGGGTTAAATTCACCAAGATTGGAAGAGTTCAACCTAATAGAGCTCTGTTATACTTCATCTCTCTCTCTTGAGAATACTGCAGTGCACTGTATGTCGAGTATTAAAGTATTTATACTCTCTATACTACACGCTGATCATCCTCGCTCTGCACAAAATATAAATATTTCATATCTGTGAAGAAAAGGTGTTAAAAGCTTTTTTTTTTCTGGCAACATTCACTGGTTTTCATGTATTTATGTTTACTGTATGTGTGTTTGTGCACGTTACTCTGTGTGTGTGCACGAGTGGCAGGGGTGCAGCGTGTGTTCTTGTAGTAAGTGCCGTCAGTTAGCTGGAATGTGGCGCTACGGCCAGTGCTAAGATGGCTGCCAAGCTCTAAGATGGCTGCCAGGATTACACCCAGCCAGTGAGAGACATATAAGCGCGAGTGATTCTGCATGCGAGGACGGCGGAAAGAAGCCGTCTTTATTTCTGCCTTCATTCATTCCGTCTTCCTCGCTCTCGTCTGCCTCACTCTCCTTCTCCGCGGAAAGGCAGCGCCTGATATGGCAGGGAAAAACACGTTTGTATTTGTCGCTGCTCAGCTTAAGTCCAACTTAATGTGGCTGCGAGCGAAGTGCCTCTGGCAGCCGTGTCTGTGCTGCGTTATGACCTACGGCCCGTGGATAAACACCTCTGCGGGAGAACTTGACAAAAAGTTTTTAGCAACAACCAAGCTAGGCCTGAGTGCTGCAGCGGGCCTGAAAATCCCCTCTGATTGGTCGTTTCATACATGTGGTCACAGCACAGGCATGTGTGGTTTATGCACAGACACGGATGATATCTTCATTTCACACCCTGCAGAGGAATGCACCAGCTTTGGATCGACTTCATCAGGAATTTACACTACAAAAATGTCAAAAATTGCCTGTAGATTCTTAAGGTCCCTCTTTGGAGAATAAAAAAAGTGTTTTTAGAAAGAAAATACCTTGAAAACACCTTGCAAATTGACTAGAAAATTAATTAAATCCCTACCAGCAGGATGGTACTGGCTATAAATGAGGGATAGATTCTGAATATTAACAGCAAACAGTAAATTATTGTATTATCTTGTTCCAAAAATATGACACAAAAAGTCCACGAAGACACACATTAGAGCGCAAAACAAGACGAGGAAGTTTGTTCAGTGTGTTCAGATTATATTCTTTGTATAAAAATGATCATTATTTCCTCTTGTCTTTCATTCTCTCCCTACATTTATTTTTCTCTGCTTCTCTTTCAGATTCTGGACAATCAGACAGCTCCAGCCAACAGGGGGACACAGACATCAAACCACCGCCCAACGGTAGCAACACAATTACACAACCTCCAACCTGGTCCAAAAATCAACGGCCTTGTGGACCCTGTTTTTACAAAAATAATACTTTAGAATGACACCAAGAGTTTGATTTTTTAAACGACATTGTTTTTAAGATACTTTCAACCTTTGTCATCATGTTTTAAATGATTTTAAAAACATGTTTTATGAAGATTTCTTACATTTTCTCAATGCATTGCTTTTGTTTAGGGCACCTGAGTTTCCAGGACTGCTTCGTCACCTCGGGGGTGTGGAATGTGACAGAGCTGGTCAGAGTGTCACAGAGTAAGTAGTAGTAGATTCTTCTAGAAATCTCCTGGCGACCTCAGCTCCTAACTGTAGAGCATGAGAACAGACTAAGAATCTTATGGAGCCTTATACCACAGGACCAGTATTCAAAGATTTGTTGTCCTACGTCAACGTCACCTCCTAACAACTGATGTTTTTGTCTTTTAGCTCCTGTAGCTACAGCCACAGGTCCTAACTTCTCATTGGCTGACCTGGACAGCAGCCCAAGCTACTACAACATCAACCAGGTGACGCTGGGGCGACGTTCTCTCACCTCCCCGCCCTCCTCCAGGTACATCATAAATATATCTTAGCAGCAGGTTTGGTCGGTAAAGTCAAATCAGGCCGTCTCAGAGCTTCTTTAATCTTGGTTCAGTTGCTGTTGGCTAAAGCATGACTGGTCAAAGTAGTTCCATTAATACGAGTGTCCATCTTTCTAAGACAGCTTTAGTTTTTAAGAAGCATGTCCCTTTTACTCAAAATTTCCTGCTATTGTTGATATGTAGTCCATTCCAGTCCAATCTGTCCTCTTGTCTCTCATTAGTCTCTTTCTAAATGTCTCTCTCTCTCCCTTTCTGTCTTTTCCACCACTTACTTTTATTGTAGGTCTGAGGTGGAATTGTATACAAGTCTTCCACGGAGGTATTTATTTGCACAGAAGAGCATGCTATGTGCCAGATTCCTGCTTTTCAAGCTTTTTTTAGTGTCTGGTGTTTTATTTGGGTTGTGTTTGAATTCCATGTGAACGTTTTTGGTTTTTGAAACAAAGATCTGACAAATCCCCCAGGCCTTGGGTGAAAACTTGATCTATAAACTACATAAATCTGTTACTCTGATTTTTCCCTTGTTATTTCAAACATCTGTACGTCCTCACAGCTCCAACAAGAGGAAGTCATTAGATGACAGCGAGCTGGAGAGCCCTACAGATGATGTTTTCTACCCTGGACGTTCGCCCGCTGCCAGCTCCTCCCAGTCCAGTGCGTGGACCAATGACATGGATGCAGGTACGCTTGCTTATCCACCCCCACCTCTGACACTCACGAATCACAGGGCATGAAACTTTTTCTCACTCCTTCCTAAATTCATCTAAGCAACAACAGTGTTTGGAATAACACTTCATTTGAGTGTTGTTCTTCTCCCTCCACAACTTTGATAAAGTTCAGGTGCAGCCCTTAAAACTGAAGTTATGTGAGAATAAAAGTTACCTTAAATCCCAGAGTTCCCAACATTAAAAAAAGTCAATGTCAGTTCGATGGAACAAGACTTTCTTTACATTTTCAATTCATAACTGGACGATGGCGACGACCATGCAACACAATTGGCTGAGAATATCCTACATGGAGAGTTTTCCCATATAACCTATTTTAATGAAGGAAACCAATCCAGCAGATCCAGACTCAGAGTGTGCAGCCATAGTTACAACAGGTAAAAGTAACAGTGTGCGCTGATATTTCAAAGTACTACTGATATTTACAAAATACTACAAGAGTTGTTGTTGCTGTTGATTTGGGCTAAAACCCATGTCATATTTAGATCCTAAATAAAGTAATACATGACCAAATAAAAAAAACATTTTGCACTCTTACCATAACCCATAAAAGTCTGTGCAGGTTCTGAATTATTTCATTTAATCCAAAAATTACTACATTGAGGGCAACTGGGCAGATTAGGTTACTTGAAATTTATAAAACTACTATTTTCTGAACCCATAAAATTCTGATTTATTAGAACCTTAATGGATTAAATACTATTTATTCTGAACTAAATCCATAAAGTACAAGTCACACTAGACTGTTTTCTTACTGTTATTTTTATTCCATCATATGTTTGACTAATCTTTGAGTTATGGATTATCCATTTAGCATCCATATCAGTTAAAGTCTTCTTCCTCTTATTCCCTCTCTCTCCTTTGCTCTCTCCTACTTTGGCCCTGTTTGTCTATCTCTCTCTGTCTGTCTATCTCTCTCTGTCTCTCTGTCTCTCTGTCTCTCTCTCTGCCTTTATCTCATTGTTAACAATACCCTTCTTCACTTTCAGTGCAGCACCATTTGGCGAGTGTGCAGGAGAGGAAGATAAAACATGAAAACGATGGCATGCAGTTTCCTTACCATGGTTAGACACTGATTACTCATATATATATATATATATATATTCACAACATCCTAAAACACTCAGCCATTCTATTGTGTGTGCATGACTGTACGGGTGTGGAGGGTGGGTGAAAGAGAGAAGATCAATCTGTGTGGGTCTAATCTAGACGCCATTGGACACGGTGACTGTGTTTTATTCTCCAGACGGTCCTTAAAGTCAACACTCCTGTCACACAAACACACTATGTTGTGCAGACTCATTGATTGAGGATCCTGGTGTCTGTATATTCTTCTGCTCTACTTCCCTGTGTTGCCTCTGGATAATTGACAAACACATACAGTGGGACGGCCTTGGGAAAGGGAAGTTTACCAAGTGAATGTTGTAAACTCGGGGGTTACATTCCTGTTCTGTGCAGCTGTAAATGTTATTGGGAGGATTCTCATCATGCCTATCAGTTCTCCAGAACAGAAGTTTATATTACTCACGCACGCACACACACACACACACACCTTCTATTTGCTGTCTGTGTAACAATGATTTTTTTTAGCCTTGAACGCGATCAAATTAATTTGGCAAGTCTGTAAGTGAGTATTTCTGAAGTTTGTGTCATTTATCTTCTTCTAAATCATTTATTTTTTATTAATATCAAGTTGATTTTCTTCTGGCTTTTATCATTTGCTAAAGTTATAAAAACTTCACTTCACAAGTCGCAAGACATTTGGCAAAACTGTCAGTGATTTGAAAGGAACAGGTGCACAGTACAGTGTAGGCGTGGCCCAACACAGTTTTCATTTGGCCAGTAGGGGGCGTGTAGCAGTCCAGTTAACTCAGCTGGGCCTTCTTACAGACAACAGTGCACAGAACCATGTTTTAAACACTCATTCACAATGTAATGTTTAGAGAGATGCTGGTCAATGAATCATAAATATCATCAGAGAGGGAGGAGACAGCAGAACCTTCTGTTCTCCTCCCCAGTGCTGCAGGGCTTCGTTGCCGAGGCAATAGTGTCTTTGTTTACGACATGAGCAAAGTTAAGTTGCACATTTGGGCGTTGGATCGGATGGGTTTCGGCGGTTTACTACGTTATTTAATTTCCGAAACTTTACCCACATTGGACGAGTGACGATCATGAGAACAAATATGTGAATCAATTAATTAATGAAAAAAAAAAGCTGAAAAATACATTGAATTATTTTACATCACACCTGAGGAAATGTAGATGGATTAAAAAAAAGCAATGTTCAAATACACATTTTCGTACGTTTTTTCTTAACAAGATCGCACACCCAACTATACACACATCCAGATCCAGATGGTGTTTCCATGTGTGCAGCCTTGGAATACATGAGGGTGCTGGAGACATCTGCTCAACATGGTCAGAGAACTGGGTGGAGAAGGTTACAGAAGACGAACCAAATATCTATGATTTCATACTCGGGAGTCATGATTAGAATAGAATTCCCACGACACTACAGGATTGTAATTGTTAACGCCTGGTTTTGTGTGCATTGAGGTAAAGGTTTGTGTGTCGTAAGGGAAGAAGTGAAAATCAAATCTGTGGAGAGACGTTTTTTTTTTCCTGATGCAAGATCATTTGTTTAAAGCACAATCTCTAGTGTTTTCCAAGTGTGTGTATGTGTGTACCCAGCGCTCTGTGTGCTGCAAATGCGCATCTGGTGGCAAGCCTATTAGCACAAAGAGACAGAAGGGTCATCATGGGAGTGCTTGATTTGTTGCCAATAGAATACCATTTGCCAATAGAGGAAAAGGTGCAGCACAATGACATACATACTTTCCTCTTACTCTTTGTCCTTCCGTGCTTTTCCGTATTTTGTCACTAAGAGGAATATACTGTTTAATATGGCATATTCCCACTCCGTGCAGAAAACACTGTTTCATGTAACACTAAACCTTGCTGCATATTACACATTTGAGCAAATATAATCAGATCTTGGTGCTAAAATATTTCATACAACCCTCCACAGTTCTTGTTTAGCTCACCGTCCTTTCTACAATCAGTGTTCATGAGGCTCTTGCTAACTGTTAGCATCAGAAATAAGACGTATTAAAGGTTTTTATTCAAGTATGAAATTTGACTGATGCTATTTGACGCCCCCAGACTTCCTGTAAGATGAGAAATAAACACTACAGTATATATAGGTCTAAAAAAAGGTTCATAATTATCCACACCCACCTGCTTAAGACTTAACTCTTTCACACCAAAATTGAAGGTTTAACACACCCCCGCACTCCCATACACTTTCACACGTCTCCAGCTGGAGAACTGAGGAGCGGTTGTATTCGGTGTCTTCTTTGATATGGAGGGGCTGCAGAAATAGACGCTGAAATAACAGTCAGAATTCAGATACACCATTCTTTGGCTTTTTGTGAAAGATTGCAAGAATAGAGGAAATCAGTGTTGGTTAAATAAGAACAGAAATGTTGTATCGATGGAACGTGTTAATTTGCGTTTATTCTGGTGAAAATGTTTCTCTTTCTAATCGTTGAGATAAACCTACACCATAAAGTTAAACCCTTCTGTTGTCTTTGGGGTTAATTTGACAACGATCTTTGTGAATTCATAAAGTAGACACATTTTTAGCTCATTTTTGAGGCGTCTCCCTGTGACGTCACACCTGGACATGACAGCCTAGACAATGTATAGTGATGCTAATGCAAGCACGGGCCACAATTGGTCCTAAAATTGGTCAGAAGTCCAGAGCAGAAAGAGTTTTCATCCAAACTAATATAAACAGCAGCTAAAAGTCACGTATAAAACCTAAAATCTAACATTTCTAATATCCTTTATGACGTCATCTAGTGGGGAAACGCATTATTGAGCTGAGGGTCTAAGGACAGAGGATGTTACCAACCTTGTAAAGCCCTATGTGACAAACTTGTTTTGTAAATGTGGGCTATATAAATAAAAATTGATTGATGATTATTGCAGGGAAAAGACAGTTGTATAATGAGAAAATAAATAAATAATTTATTATGGACAAGGTTGGCGGGCTGCATAAAGAAGCTCAACGGTCCGCATCCGGCCCCCGGGCCTTAGTTTGTCATGTCCAAAGCATAAAAAACATTTGAGCATATGTTAGAAATGACGTAGCAACATGTTTCCTTCCAGTTTTTTGGTTCAATCAGTGAGATTTTATGACTATTTTGTATAAAATTAAGTGTTTTGTATACACAGGGTTCTGTGAAGGTCTGAATTATGATTCTGTTTTAGCTTTAGATAATATATGTGTGAATCCTTGAAGCTGTTAGGAGGGTTCATAAGGTCTCCACTTTCATAAATGTGTTGAGAGTAGTGGGTTGAAGCCATAGCACAATTAGATTTTCCACAGGTTCTGCTTTGCTGTCCTGCTTTCCTGCATGTTTCATATCTCCACTTTCCTCCTTCCCTCCTTTCCTTTCCTTTCTCTCTCTCTCTTTCTCTTTCACTCTCTGTCTTTCTCACTCTCTCTATCCGTCCCTCTGTGTACTCCCTCTGTCCGTCTGCTTGTCTTTCACACTCAACAGCTACCCTGTTCATGCTGCCATACTGTACACTGTGCTATTTTTGAATAGTGCAGTCAGCCAGTGCTCTATGCTGAGGCCAGACCACCACTTCAACGCGGCTGTGCAGGCGCAGCGCTCACATACGGAGAAAGACCGGAGTTGGCACCTGAAACAGGGAGGGAAAAAAAAGGGAGAAGGATAGAAAAAGGAAAAACATAGCGTGCAATATGATGTAATGCTGTTAAAGATCAATCCACGAACCTCCTATTGCCAGAAATCCACTTAGACGTAAACTGAAACTTGATAATCACAGTAAAGCCCTCTGGATACATGCAGTCAACATCTCCTGGCACTCACTGATGGGAGCAAGCGTCGTGGTTAAGCATTGAAAAAAATGACGTCCAAAACAAAACCGTTCAATTCCCCTTTGCTAAAATCCAGTCAGTAAAATTAGCAACAATTGATTGATTAAAACCTCCTCTCTTCTCCTCCCTCTCCTCCCACATTTTTCTTGATCCCATTTTTGTTTTTATCAGGACTGTCCTCGCCTGGTTCACTTAAGAAGCCTGGGAAGTTTGATTTCAACGCCCTGACTTCCCAGACGAGGTCCCCCCGCATGGCGTTTACACATCACCCGCTGCCAGTGCTGGCAGGAGTGAGACCAGGTGAGAACTCAGCCATTAACTTGATAATTCAAACCCACCCCCACTTTTAAATCCCTAAAAGAGAGAGAAGGAAGATCTTGTCCAACTTGATTTAACAGAAAAATAATAAACAAACCCAGGTCTCCGTTGAGGATGATCAAATCTACCCTCCAGCAGAATGCAGGAAGTTGTAATTGCTAAAAAGTCTGTGACTGTCATTAGAGCTTGGCATGAATTTCTTTCTCTCTCTCTTTTTCTCTCGTCTCTCTGAGTTTTCTCTCCATTCATTTTCGTTTGTTTCTGTTTGTGGTTTTATCCTTGCACGACATTATTGCCGCCTCCATTCGATTCGTTTGGTTTGTGCTTTTCTGATTGTTGATGCAAAGCTTAACTCTGGAGATGAACAAATAATAGTTTTAGTAGGTTAGAAGTCACCACTAAACCTGGTTGAACAGCTCCCTATATAGACATCAGTTACTGTTACTGCAACTGGGGAAGTCGTAATGACCACGTCCCAGGTAGGAGACATTTATTTAAAGAAATATTATTTCACACTGCCTTTTAATGGTTAGAGTCCTGAAAAGAAAATAAGAAAAATTAAATATCTGCACAGGGAAATTTGATGCCAAAAATCTGTCATGTTCCAGAACCTTTTCTATAATTAATATAATTTTTTGTAAAAATACTAACCATTATTTTGGCTTCCTATTAGAAATTTGACAGTTTTCCTCAAACTCAAGTCCATCACCAATTACTGTCTTTCTGAGGAATAACATTATCTTAAAGGGCAGGTAGACTAGTGGTTAAAGAAGCGGACTTGGGTCCACAAGGTCCCCGGTTTGAATCTTGCTGAGGTTTTACATGCACAATGACAAAAAAATAAATTTTATCTTAATCTTAAAAGAGCAATGTCAACGTAGCTCTTTTCTAAGAATGTCTTTGTCTTTGTCTGCCAAGAGGATGGATTGGTTCAGTGCCAAACCATATCTATCATCTCAACTTAATTTGGACTCATTGTTGATATTAATAGTTCCATAGAGTTCCCTGTTGTATATTCAGGTAATATGGGGTCCGGCAGAATTTTTCCACCGTGCCATGTGTGACACGGGTTACGTGAGGACTTTGAACGAATCTTTCTCTTTCTCCTTCTCTTCTTAGACTAGAGGTTTTGGAGTGAATTCTAGAGGCACTGATGAAGGAGCGCTCAGAGAGTTTGAGTGCATTTACACACATGCACGCATGTGTGAATCGACACTCTTGTGTAGGCCTTTGTGCTGAAATGGCTGCGGTCCAAATTGACTGTCCCTCTGAGGCCTCGTTTCTATAAAGAGACTGCGGGATGACGGGAGGGAAGTTGAGCAAAGAGGGAGATGAAAAGAATGGAGGGAGAAGCAGAAAAGGGAAGACACAGTTAGCAGTCATTCATGATGGTGTTTGATAGACCTCAAATGCTAGTTAGTAGTTGTAGTTAGTGTTAGTCTGAGGACTGAGGATGGTTGATGGTCTGGTTTTGGCTTAAGTCTGAGGTGGAGTTGGGCCAAGACGACTGATGTCCGTAGAGAGCTGACGACTGTGCCAAAAACACACACATACATGAATACATCATATATGAACAAAGACACATTTTAGCTGAAAGGCTCATTGGTTCTAAAGGAAAGAAAACATGTAATGAGAATAGAAAAAACAGGAGATCGTAGGTGACAGATTATTTGCGGATGCTTTTCTTCAGGCACCTTGTATGTTTACTCTGAGGAGTCAAATATTATGTCCTGTATAAATCATGTGGGTGTTACAGGGGAAATGAAGAATATTATAATGGCATTTTAAATGGTGTATATGCAGAGGTGGAGAAGGTGGAGGAGTTCAGATACTTGGGCTCAAGTGGAGACTGTGGAAGAGAGGAGAAGAATAGAGTGGAGTCAGGATGGAACAACTGGAGAAAAGAGTCAGGAGTGATGTGTGGTTGAAGAGAGTCAGCTAAGGTGGAGGGACGGTGGAGAGACCAGATTAGAGACACTAGGAATAGACAGAAGACAGGAGACAGAGCTGGAGGTGGAGGAGTTAAAGATGCTGAGATTCTCTTCAGGAGAGACAAGGATGGACAGGATCAGGACTGTCTCTTATACACATTCT